>CAUYON010002477.1:0-11062 GCA_963573935.1 Arctocebus calabarensis | reverse complement strand
AAAAAAAAAAAAAATTAAAAGTAGAGACCTGCCATTCGACCCTATAATTCCTTTACTAGGTATATACCCAGAAGACCAAAAATCACATTATAACAAATACATCTGTACCAGAATGTTTATTGCAGCCCAATTCATAATTGCTAAGTCATGGAAGAAGCCCAAGTGCTCATCAACCCATGAATGGATTAATAATTTGTGGTTCATGTATACCATGGAATGCTATGCAGCCTTAAAGAAAGATGGAGACTTTACCTCTTTCATGTTTACATGGATGGAGCTGGAACATATTCTTCTTAGCAAAGTATCTCAAAAATGGAAGAAAATGTATCCAATGTACTCAGCACTACTGTAAGCTAATTTATAGCTTTCATGTGAAGGCTATAACCCAACTATAGCACAAGAATATGAGGAAAGGGGCAAGGGAGGGGAGGGGAGAGGTTGGGGTGGTGAGAGGGTATTTGGTGAGGCCATACCTATAGTGCATGCTAGAATGGTACAGGTGAAACTTACTAAATGCAGAATACAAATGTCTTCATACAATAACAAAGAAAATGACCTGAAGGCTATGTTAAACAGTTTGATGAAAACATTTCAGATTGTATATGAAACCAGCTCATTGTACCCCTTGATTGCACTAATGTATGCAGCTATGATTTAATAATAAAAAATTAATAAATTAAAAAAATAAAACTGTGGTGCTCTTGGAATTTTCCTTCGTTTTTGAAAAGGGATCTTCCAGATGTCTAGTTCTTAAATGAATGTGACCCCTTCTAAGTCCATTGTGACCATTGATGCCCTTGTTCCTTTGGCCACATGATTCCTCATATGGGTGCTATTCCCAACCATCTGTCTGCTTTTCCTCCCTATCCCAACCAGGCTGGGAAGGGCCTTCTCAAAGGCAAAGCAATGGTTTCTCCACACTCCATGCACAGCTTGTTAGCTTGTTAGCTCCTTCTAGAACAGTTCATACAGACTGCAGTGTTCATGCTGGTCTTAACATTTATCTTCCCTTGTAGGGAAAAGAACAAAGTTACGTACTTTTCTGGTGCATCCAAGATAGTAAGAAAACAAAGTACAAGATAAATTCTCAATTGGTCCCTTAAATATGATGATAACTTTTTAAACTAAGAGTACCATGGTACATTTAAAACATTTGAAAAGTTTGGTTCATTAAAATATTTGTAATACATCCCTTGTATTTAGCGGTTGTGCAGTAAAATGCTATATAACAAGAAAAAAAAAAAGAAATACACTTGTCCTTAATATTTTTAAGCAATAATTACAAAAGACTTTCTTATACGGCAGAGAATTGTACTAGTCAAAGAATCTCCCTAGAGTCACATTTCAAGAAATGCCTTGAGAGTTTATGATGCAAGTTTTTAATTTATTTACTCTTTACTGAGTTTTGTCCAGAGGAAGAGTTATCATTTGTCTATTGTGCCTGATAAAAGCCCAAAGCATAGAAAGAACAATAAACAAACAATATACAGCGCGATTTGGGTTCCAAACTTGAGCCATGTTCTTAAAAATAATGAGCCTAATATTCTTACATGACTTGTAACCTGTTTCTAACAGCAATGACCATTGGAGTTATACACATGATTAAATATTCCCATGAGGTTTTCCAAGTTCCCAATACATTTTCTTTAATCATTTCTTTAATGTTACATCTAATATAGTTATCTGCTTCATTTGGGTCCTGAGGAGCTAAATGAATAGTGAATATTAGCTTGCATGGCATTTCTCTGTTGATGTATTTGGAAAACTATAGTAGCTCCTATACCCTATTGAATTTACCAGGCTGCTATAGCCTAGCATAATGATATATTACAGTTAATAGTCACAAAATACAGCTCTTCCCTTTCCCACTCTCGAGAAACTCCAACCCCCTCTGACATCTTCCAAACAGTTTCAGGTGTTCACGGAAGGTATTTGTCATGTGCTTTGTAGCTATCCTTCCTATTCCAGCACTCATTGATCTTACTAACATCCATGCCAAAAAGACACAGCTATGCTCCCAATCCTCACCAAAGGGTCGACTAGTCCTGACACCTGCCAGAGGCACTGCTTCAAGCTTGAGTGTTTGCCTGTATATGCATCAAGTGTGCCACTGTTCATTTTAGAGAGAGTGGATATCTACAGCAAAAGAACTTGCTCCTGTTGCTACTAAAGCCACTGACATACTCTACTATCTCTGCAGGACCCTCTGGCACCATGGCTGCTGATGCGAAGCATTCTCATCTACCTGAGATATCAGAATAAAACAGCCATTTTAGTTTTTACTGAATGTTTCTATAGCCCCTCAGGCTAAAACTCAGGCCAGATTCCAGATGTGTTGGTCCAGAAGACAACCTGAATTATAGCACATATTCTATGCTCAAAAAAACTCTCTCTTCTCTCACCATAATCAACTGTTCTTTTAACCAAACAAGAATGTCTCTCAATTCTTTTCAGTTAAAGTGAGTTTTATAACATAATTCCTTCAAAATAAAATCCTTGATGGGCACTTTCCACAAAGTGATGATCTGCTCAAATGTGCACTAATCCTCAAAAAACAATGTAGACTCAAGAAAATATTCCTGCTACATATCTAAAGTCATTTAGTGGTATCAAAAAGTTATTTGGGACACGAAGAATGAGATTGAATAACATCTGATTATTCATACATAATGAACTAAATACACCAACATAAAACTACAGTTTGAAGATGAGGATGTTAACATATACAACTCACCTAAGTAGTACTAGGCTCTGAGGCCAAGGTATTATTACGTAGATTATTCATAGATGATAACATTGAGGCAACAAAACAAATAAAAGTTAATTTGTATAAATTCACTAAAATTTTCCTTGTTATAGCTCATGATATTGTCAAACAATGTAAGTAATGTACTTTAAATTTATTGTATTGAATAAGCCTTATTGCACTTACATAAAATCTATGATTGTACTTACATAAAATCTACAGATACTATTACAATCATATCTAATATTTATCTAACATATAGTACTTTCTAAATGCTGTAATATAAGTGTGGATTATTTTATTTCATTTTCACAAACCGTCTAGATAGATCCTATGATCAGCCCGTGTCACAGAGGAAGAAACTGAGGCTTAGAAAAAAATAAGTGACATTCATCTGGAAGTAAAACTGATAAACAAAAAATCCAGAAATGAAACACAGTAGCCTGGGTCTATTCTTGTAAAAATGTTCTCTCAAAATTCTGGATACTACTGAAGCTTGAGGTGCAGGAGCAGAATTGAGCTCTTACCCTAATGGGTTATAATGAATGTTGTCCAGACTTACACTAGCCTACTATGGTTGATTATCTTGTTGCACATTGGTCCTCCCATTGAAGCAACTAGAGAGCATCTGAAGGGTGCCAAGACAACTGGAACTTGAAGGACCAAGATCTTAGGAAAGGAGAGCACAAAGAGGTTAACCAACAGTCTACAAGCAGCTTTTTCCTCTGGGACATTTGTCTATTCTAGGTATAGGGTGATAGACTAGCAAGCAAGGCAAAGGGCTTAGGAGAAGAGGCACAGAAGCCAAAAGAGATTTTACAAACTTATGGGACTACAAGAGAAAAATAGAGTTTAGGGCTCCCAAGGGAACCAGAATTTTAAGGACCAACATCCCATAAATAAGAGACCAAAAAAGTGAGTCTGGCATTCTGCTCCTTTCAACCAAAAGGATTTGTTGAATTCATATGCTATGCAGGGCAGCAGGCTAAGTAAGTAACTAAGCAGAAAGCTACTGAAAAATAAAGCTGACTTTTCAAACAGGTTCTTAGTTCTATGTCTCCACAGGCAGGAAAGGCCCCAGGTTAACAACTGTTCTCAGTTGAGATCTCTGAGAGCTACACTCTAGGCCTGAAACAAAATACGGACTGAGACTCAAGAAAATCTTGCAACTCAACTTGAAATCAGCTCAGTCCATGTCTGAATCAAAGTAATCTGTCTGTAAACAAGCTGCCCATCAGAAGACAGGGTGAGTCCATTCTAAAGGAAGATATCATCATCCTGAATCTTTACAATTTTTCTTATATAATGTCTAGCTATTATTCATATATCATGTGCAGCATTCAATCAGGTAGCCAAGAAAGTATCCCTTACTAAAAGACAAATTGAGGAAAGTATGAAGAATAATAGAAATATTAGTATCTTTGTAAATATAAATTAATATTGGATGTATACAAAGTTAATGATAAAGTTTTGTGTGCTCAGAGAGGGGCGGAGCAAGATGGCTGACTGAAAGCAGCTTCCAAAAAAGACTCCTGTCCAAAAGGGAAGATAATCTCCAGAAACTGTGCAATTAAGCTGAATACTGGGAGCCCAGCCGAGAGAGAGAAGTGATTTCTGCAGATCACCTCTGCTGAGACTGGCTGCAACCCCAAGAAAGCACACTTCAGGTACAAAATTCATCTGAAAGGAAGAGTGCCCATCCCCTCCACCAAGAAAGCTCTGAGTTTCTTGCATTTCTGTTTCCTTTCTTTTTATTCTCCCCTTTTGCTCCTGTGAGTTTTCTACAGACAATTGGTGAACTGTGGACCTCTTGTCTCACCCCACAGATGAGTGCTGTGGGAAGTGAGTTGTGCTTCCCCTGAGTATCCTGGTGGGACTCTGAAAACTATTGCTAGGCAGAAAAACTGAACTAAAGTTTTCCACACCATTCTGAACTTACTGTACACCCTTCCTCCTTTACCTGACAGACCAGAAGCCTAACCCCCACTGAGACTGAGGGAGGAGGTCCCTGAGCCCCCACCCCCGCCTTCCAGAACAAGCGCCCCACCAGGAAAATACTACAGGTGGGGCTGCGGGGAGCCTCCCTCCCCTCCAGCCAGGGAAGCTGCAGGCGAGTGCCTGACCCATCGCCCGTGCTTGCCGGTCTTCCACAGGTCCGCCGTCTGCTAGAAACTCTGCCAGCGACAGCCAGGCCTCCGCAGGTCTGCCCCCAGCCAGGAACTCCCCCGGCAACCATGCAGGCCTCTGCCTTGCACCTGCAGGGCCCCCGCAGGTCTGCCCCTGGAGAGTAAATTCCCTGGCAACTGTGCAGCTCCACGCCCGAGCTTCAGGGCTTCCGCAGGCCTGCCTTCTGCCAGGAACTCTTCCTGCACCCGCCAGGTCTCTGCAGGGTGGCCCACGGCCAGAAATGCTCCCGGCAACTGCCTGTCCCTACACCCATGCTTGCCAGACTTCCGCAGGTCCCCCGTCTTCAAGAGACTTGCCGGCAACCACCAGGCCTCTGCAGGTCTGCCCCCAGCCAGGAACTCTCCCTGCGTCCAAGCAGGCCTCTGCCTGGCACCCGTAGGCCCCTGCAGGTCTGCCCCTGGTGAGTAAATCCCCCGGCGACCATGTGGCTCTGCGCCCAAGTTTGCAGGGCTACTGCAAACCTGCCTTCTGCCAGGAATTCTGCCTGAAACCGCCAGGCCTCTACAGGGCGGACCACGGCCAGAAATGCTCCCGGTAACTACCTGGCTCTACACCCATGCTTGCTGGACTTCCGCAGGTCCATCATCTGCTACAGACTCTGCCAGTGACTGCCAGGCCTCTGCAGGTCAGCCCCCAGACAGGAACTCCCTGGTGACCACATAGGCTTCTGCCTGGCACCAATAGGGCCCCCGCAGGTCTGCTCCTGGTGAGTAAATCTCCTGGCAACTGTGCAGCACTGCGCCAGAGCTTGCTGGGTTTCTGCAGGCCTGCCTTCTGCCAGGAACTCTGCCTGCAAATACCAGGCCTCTGCTGGGCAGCCCACGACCAGAAACACTTCCGGCAACTGCCTATCCCTACGCCCGTGCTTGCCAGGCTTCTGCAGGTCCACCATCTGCTAGAGACTCTGCCAGCAACCACCAGGCATCTGCAGGTCTGCCTCCAGCCAGGAACTCCCCCAGCAACTGCCTGTCCCTGCATCCCACACTGGCCAGGCTTCTGTGGGTCTGATTTCTGCCAGGGACTCCACCCGTGACCACCAGGCCCCCGGCCAGGGTCACTCTGGGCAATTGCGTGGGCCTCTGCTTAGCAGCCATGGGCCCTCCACAGGCCATCCTTCTTCTAGGGACCACACCGGTGACTGCCAGGCCTCTCTGCAGGCCCAGGGCCACCAAAAAATCTTCCTGGACAACCACACGGCCCTGCACCCACCACTTGAAGAGCAAGAAGCAATGGTGAAAAACAACGATGGGGCAGAATCAACAGAAAAACTCTGGCAATAAGAATAATCAGAGTAGACCAACCCCTCCAAATAACAACAACACAGACACAGCACAAGATCTCCTGCATAGGCAAATGGCTGAGATGTCTGAAATTGAATTCAGAATCTGGATTGAAAATAAGTTCAGCAGAATGGAGGAAAAGATGGAATTAAAATTTCAAGCAGTATTCAAAAGATGACCAAAAGATGTCTCAAGAATTCAACGAATACAAAGACAAAATGAACAAAGATTTTTGACACATTGAGACAAGAAGTTGCAGCCATTAAAGATCTGAGAAATTCAGTAGAATCCCTCAGTAACAAAATGGAGCAAGCAGAAGAAAGGATTTCTGACATGGAAGACAAAGCTTTCAAACACTCTCAAACCTCCAAAGAGCAAGAGAAATGGAAGGCAAAAACAGATCACTCTCTCAGAGAGCTCTTGGAAAACTCGAAGAAAACCAATATTCACCTCATAGGGATCCCCGAAAGCGATGAAGCAGCTTCACAAGACACAGAATCCCTTATTCATGAGATTATGAAAGAGAACTTTCCAGACATGCCAAGAGATTCTGAAATTCAGATAGCAGACAGTTTCAGAACCCCAGCGTGACTCAATCCGAATAAGACATCCCCTAGGCACATCATAATTAAGTTCACTAAAGTAAATACGAAGGAGAAAATTTTGAAAGCAACCAGATACAAGAAATCGGTAACCTATGAAGGTAAGAATATTAAAATAACTGCAGATCTCTCTGATCAAACTTTTCAAGTGAGAAGAGAATGGTGATCAGCTTTTAATCTCCTAAAACAAAATAACTTGCAACCCAGGATCTTGTATCCAGCTAAACTGAGCTTCATTTATGATGGAGAAATTAAATACTTTAATGACATCCACATGTTGAAGAAATTTGCCATAACTAAACTAGCTCTCCAGGATATTCTCAGACCTATTTTCCATAATGACCAGCATAATCCTCCACCACAAAAGTAAACCCACTCAGAAACTTTTGATCAAATTCCAGTCTGGTCTCAATCTCTTAAGTTCAAGCAATCCTCCTGCCTTGGCCTCCCAGAGTGCTAGGATCACAGTTGTGAGAGACTTCACCTGGCCAGGGTTCAACATTGTTAACCCACCTAAAATCCACATGTGTACTTCCACCACCATCAGTTAAATACTAACTTGCCTTGTCTGACATCCAGGCAAGGTGCCTCCCAGACTCACTCACCTCATCACACTGGTAATACTCGCACACCCCACACCCCACCTGACTATGTCTCTGCGAACCTTCCCCTCTTTGCTGGCATCTTCTCTCTCCTCTTCCCCTCTTTAGTTTTGCTTGTCCTTTTAAACCCATATCTCTGAGGAACTCATCTTCACGCTCTTCCTCCCAGGCCTCTCCTCTCGAATTTTGTGGAGGCTGGCATCCACCTCCACATAGTACTTTTCCCACTGCATCAAAGTTCTCATTTCTCCTCTCTTTCCTGTTTGGCTATGAATTCATCAAGGGAAAGGTTCATGCCTGCTTTGGTTCTGTATGTTACTGTGAAACTCAGTGATGGTACATAGCAGGTAATAATAAGATTTGCTGAGCTGAAGTGAACTCTGTCTTCTTCAGACCCCTCTTCCTGAACCTTAGTAATGTTTCCTTTTCAACATTTCCTGTTATCTTTTTCCCCTCCCTCTGAGAGTTCCTTCACTGTTATGAGCTCAGTTCTAGCAGAGAGGTCCAGTCTGTATGTTCAGATTTCATTGCTTTCTCACTGTAAACATTCCATTTTCAGTTCTAGCATTCTAGCCACAGCCAAAAAAATCCTTTCATTGCATAGGCTTAAAAATGTATTTTTTTTCCTAATCACAAAAGCATTGGTTGCTCATTGTAAAAAGAAAGTTTTGAAAAATAAAGAAAAGCAACAATTCCAAACTCCAAGAACATAGAAAATCATTTATACTTCTCTATCCCAGGGAAAACTATATATCAATGTCATATCTCTGCACAAAATGAGCATCGTGTTCTGCATTCTGTTTTATAAATGATTTTTCTCACTTAACATTTTAAGATGAATTTTCCATGTTAATAACCACTAATTCAAACGCTTTTCAAGGAGGATTATTTTTAGCAGGGAGACACTTTCATTTTTTCTGGGGAATATATCCTCCCTTTTTTTTTTTTTTTTTTTTTTGAGGACAAGACTGGCTAAGAATAAATAAATTAATTAAAAAAATTGTGAGTTTGAAAATGTTGCAAGTATCTTTCAAGGAGAGTGATATGAAGATTGGTGCTAAAAATAATAACTAAACTGCAAAGTAGAAAGGTGAAATATCTAATATAAAAATCTAGTTTATCTTTTCAGTCTCAAAGATTGTGGTTTTTTGTTGTTGTTGTTGTTGTTTTGTTTTTGAGATACAGTCTCACTCTGCTGTCCTGGTTAGAGTTCTGTGGTGTCATATCTCAGAGCAACCTCTAACTCTTGGGCTCAAGTGATCCTTTTGCCTCAGTCTCACTAGTAGCATCTGCCACAGTGCTGTTTTTAGGGATGGGGTCTCGTTCTTGCTCAGGCTGGTCTCAAACCCCTGAGCTCACACAAATTTACCTGCCTCAGTGAAAGATTGTCTTTTCAAAGTATGTTCAGACTTGTGATAAAACAAAAGTACACAGGATCCCCCATCACCTTCACCATCACCACTTCACCCCATCATAACCAGCATCACCATCATCACCATCCCTGCCACTATTATCTCCTCTCTTCCTCCTTCTCCCTTTTTCTTCTTTACCTTCATCATTTTCATCATCATCATCATCATCACTCTTCCCATTTCAACATTAATTATTTAGAAGTTTGAGACTTTGGGGAATGATAACATACATAAGAAAGAAATGATTTTAAAATCTGATGGAATACATTAAGGACTTCTTCCTGAACTATTCCAATCTCTATGGGTGATTGAACTTGCTGATATGGAAGCACAATCGATGGGATAATCTTGATATAACAGGTTTCATTCAGTCCATCATTTTTTTTTATTTCCAAGATAACAGTAATAAAGACAAGCAAGAGAGAGTATTTTTTACTAGCTTGCACTTATGTTTATCAACCTCACACACCTGCTTAATGCTTAAAGGTCAGGCTTTATGACAGAAAGCTCACATTGAATTACATAGAAGTTTACCTGAATAGATAATTTATGTGTGTGTGTGTGTTTTTTGAGAAATTAAGAGAATGAATTTCAAATCATAATCTACAAATGCATGTTTATGTTTTCCTCGTCAAAGAGGGAAATAACCCTGAGAAAAGTGTCAGGATACCACAGAGCAAACCTGAAGTAAGAGCACCTGGTGTCTCCAGTGATTGAAATGATATATTAATGAGTTCTCATTCTCCGTGACATTTTACCAAGAATCAATTAGCCATAGTAATTACATCTCTTCTATTGCGTGCTCTGAAATGTGAAGAGCACGAGTGTTGGTTGCTGTTCCTTGATTTTTTTTCCCCCCTTCGGTATGACAACACTTTAAGCTCTAAAAGTTTGAGTTATTTATTACCTTCTGGGTGTCTGTACCTTCTCGGTGTCTCAACATAAAGGAAGATTTTTCAAAGGATGATTTTTATAACCACACAGACACTGATGCGTGCAAATGAACATAACCAAGTACAATTATAAAGCTTCACAATTGTGTGCTTTAAAAGGTGGCAGAAAATACAGTGGGGGGAGAGGGCACATAGTTTGGAACAAAGGAGTGAAACCTCCACGCTAAATACCAGTTTTCTTGATTTGCATTTCATGGAGCTGGAACATATTCTTCTTAGCAAAGTATCTCAAGAATGGAAGAAAAAGTATCCAATGTACTCAACCCTACTAATGAAGCTAATTTATAGCTTTCATATGAAAGCTATAACCCAATTATAGCACAAGAATATGGGGAAAGAGACAAGGGAGGGGAGGTTGGGTGGAGGGAGAGTAATTGGTGGGATCACACCTATGGTGCATCTTAGAAAGGTACAGGTGAAACTTACTAAATGCAGAATACAAACGTCTTCATACACTAAGAAAATGCCACGAAGGCTATGTTAAATAGTTTGATGAAAATATTTCAGATTGTGTATGAAACCAGCACATTGTACCTCTTGATTGCACTAATGTACACAGCTAAGATTTAATAAAAAAAACAAAACAAAACAAAACAGTTTTCTTAGGAAAGAAAAGATTGAATAATAGTTCTGGGTTTATGGGGTGAAGTACTGTTAAATAGAATTTTTTTTGTTGTCGTTTTGAAACTGTTGAAAGTCATTCTAAAATAGCATAGTTCTATTTTATGAAGTAAGTGACCTCTCTTTGTGCTTCATTCTCTTTTCTGTAAAATAAGAATAATAACTAACCTGCCTCATAAGTTTGTTGAAAGATTAAGTTAAAACATGTGAAAGTTCTTAGAATGTTACCCAAGATACTATAAGTGTCTGGTAAATGTTAGTTATAATTATTTTACTAAGTTATCATAATGTAGTGTTCTAAAACTCTCAATGGGAATTTATAGAGGTTTAGATTTATTTTTAAAAATAGTACTATTGGCTCGGTGCCTGTGGCTCAACAGGCTAAGGCGCCAGTCATGTACACCTGAGCTGGCAGGTTCGAATTCAGCCCAGACCCACCAAACAACAATGATGGCTGCGACCAAAAAAAATGGCCGGGCGTTGTGGCGGATGCCTGTGGTCCCAGCTACTTGGGAGGTGGAGGCAGGAGACTCACTTGAACCCAGGAATTGGAGGTTACTGTGAGCTGTGATGCCACCTCACTCTACCCAGGGTGACAGCTTGAGGCTCTGTCTCACAAAAAAAAAGAAAAGAAATTATAAGAACCTACCTATTAAATG
>CAUYON010002475.1:0-20832 GCA_963573935.1 Arctocebus calabarensis | reverse complement strand
AGGCCGAGGCGGGTGGACTGCCTGAGCTCAGAGGTGCAAACGAGACCATCCTGAGCTGGAGTGAGCCAGAATGAGACCCCGTCTCTACCAAAAAAAGCTGGGCATTATGGCAGGCACCTGTAGTCCCAGCTACTTGGGAGGTTAAGGGCAAGAGAATCGCTGAAAGAAAAAAAAACAAAAAAAAAACTTCAAATTAAGATGAGTGAAAGCCACTTGAAATTGAAAGCAAAATTAAAAAAAAAAATGAAAAATGACAGTCTACCTTTAATGTTAATTTTGTTACACTATAGTATCATAGGGCTAGACAAAACAATCAACTGGAATTAACACAGTCTAAGAGAAGACAGATGTCCTTTCCATAATTTCTATACAGAAAGTTGGCATGGGAGAACGAGGAAGGCATCTTTCTGTGAGACTTCTATTTCACCCAAATCCTTTTTTTTTTTGAGACAGAGCCACAAGCTGTCACCCTGGGTAGAGTGCTATGACATTACAGCACACAGAAACCTCCAGCTCCAGGGCTCAAATGAGTCTCCTGCCTCTGCCTCCCAAGTAGCTGGGACCACAGGAGCCCGCCACAACGCTCAGCTATTTTTGGTTGCAGCTGTCATTGTTGTCTGGTGGGCCCAGGCTGGATTCGAACCCACCAGCTCAGATGTACGTGGCTGGCGCCCTAGCTGCTTGAGCCACAGGCGCCGAGCCTCACCTAAATCTTTATTAATAAATGTTCACTCAAGCAGAACAAGGTTGAGTAGTAGAAACACTATACAACCAATTCTTTTGACAATCATCAAGTGTTATTTTCAAAGCGCAATTAAGAAAGTTCATTATTAAAAATAAAAAAAAAAAAAAGAAAGTTCATTATTGGATGGCACCCGTGGCTCAAGGAGTATGGTGATGGCCCCATATATTAGAGGTGGCGGGTTCAAACCCAGCACTGCCAAAAACTGCCAAAAAAAAAAAAGGAAGAAGAAAGTTCATTATGTGCTATCAGGTAGCACTAACATCATTCTCTTTAAAATATCACTATTTAGTATTTGACTTCTATTACAAAAGAGAAATAGTGTAAGGTAAGAGAAAATTTGTCTCAAAAATACCTGCCCGACCCCCACTCAACACCTCCACCTCACGGCCGCACGCACTCCGCCTAATACAGCCAAGACTTGAAACGCACAAGGCAAGAATTGTGCACCCTTCTATGTCCTTTACCTGTAAAATGAATAGGAAAAAAAATATTTTCCTGGAAAGCCAAACATAAAAGTAGTAAAACTAAGATTTCTAGTACTGACCAACAATGTTTGGAAAAATATTTAGGCTCTTACAGACTGAACAGGTTACTGGCATAAAAAATGAGCATCAGAATCACCTGCAGAGTCCGTCCTCTCCCCTAGACTTTCTGACTTGGAAGGTCTGGAATGGGGCCAGAAAATTTGTATTCCCCAAATTTCCCAGGTTGCTGGCCAAGGATCACACTTTGAGAATCACTAGACTAGTTTAGATTTCCATCCTAATTTCACTGCTGAGCAACGAAATGCATTAGAAAAAAATCCCATCCCAAATTCTATGAAACAGTAGTATAACAAGTCTACACTATGTGGCATTCTGAAAAGAGAAGAGGATTTAATTTTTCCAGTTTGTAATATATATTCTCATATGTAAATGAGGGGCAGGCTGGGGAGACTTGAAATCGTATTTGGGAAACTGAAGGAACAAACAAACAGAAAGGCAGCTTTCCTGTTAAATACTGTATTAAAAAGAATTCACAGGGGGCTCTGTACTCACATACCAAAAAAACCACACAAAGACTGAAACATTCTCAATGTATTCCATCACCATTTTATATAATTAAGGCAGAGGTGACATGGCTTCCGAGGTGGCGCTCAAGGATCTCTACCCTTTTGACACGTCTGCCTTTGTAAACCTCTGGTGTTTATGTCCTACCTTGAGTGTGGGATGGACTCTATAACTTCTTTCCAACACACAAAACACATTTTTAAACGTGACAGGCTGTCCCTTCCATGCCTAGAGGAGAGAGGCAGTGATGTGCGCCCACCTTCCCCTCCAGGCTTCAAAGAAGCAAGTGCCCTGGTGGAGAGGGCCACAGCCCTCTCAGTCCAACAGCCAAGAAAGAACTGGATTGTTTATTTTGTTTTTTTATTTTTAGCTTCCAATTGGTTGAACTGGTGAGTGAGGCTGGAAATGAATACTTCCTAAGTCAGGCCATTGGAAATGACTATGAAGTCTGAGAGAGAACCTGAAACAAAGGATCCTGATAAGCTGTCCCCAGATTTGGTAATAAATGTACCTTGGTTTTTTTTTGTTTTTTTTTTTTTGAGACAGAGCCTCAAGCTGTCACCCTGGATAGAGTGCTATGGCATCACAGCTCACAGCAACCTCCAATTCCTAGGCTCAAGCGAGTCTCTTGCCTCTGCCTCCCAAGTCGCTGGGACCACAGGCGCCCACCACAACGCCCGGCCATTTTTTTTTTTTGGTTGCAGCTGTCATTGTTGTTTGGCGGGCCCGGGGGGCTGGATTCGAACCCGCCAGCTCAGGTGTACATGGCTGGCGCCTTAGCCCGTTGAGCCACAGGCGCCGAGCCTGTACCCTGTTTTAAGACACTGCATTTTGGAGTAATTTGTTGCGCAGAAATAGAAAAACAATACATGGAATAATCACCCACCTTTTCTCCAAGTTCAAATTAAAGGAAAAAATATGGCAGAATTATGTAAACTATATTTCCTATTCCTCACTAGTAAATTCCAAATTCTATCAGTACTATTATATAAGAAATAGATAAGCGATCACTTCTTTAAGTCTCAGTGATTTCAACTTCAAAGTCATCAAGCTCAGGGTGGCACCTGTGGCTCACAGGAGTAGGGTGCTGGCCCCATTATGACAGAAGTGGCAGGTTCAAACCCAGCCCCGGCCAAAAACTGCAAAAAAAAACACCATCAAGCTCAGAAGTTAGTTTTGCACAAAAAATAGAGTACAAAAAAATTCAGGTTTACAAAAATTTTTAAATATTACCTTTTACCAGAAATACTTTCCTATGTATCAGGATTTTCATGCCTTAAGAATTTGCACGTCATCCTTGCACAAGGGCTATGTTAATTTTCTCTGCATCCTTCCAATTTTAGTATATGTGCTGCCGAAGCGACACATATCCTATTTACTGAGATTTATAAAATTATATACACATAATTACACACTTCTACCATCTACCCTGCCTGAACAAAAGTCAGAATGTAGATTTAGAACTATTTCTTAGTAATCAAAAAAATTAATTGCAACAAGGTACAAAAAAAAGAACAGAAGTAATTTTACAGAAAAAAAATGTATAGAAAGTGCTATGGTCACAAAGCAACTAGTTACCAGCATACTTCATATCTAAAAGGTAAAAAAGATACTGTACATGAACTATAAAATAGACAAACTGTTTTATGTTTATTAGGATCTCCTTATCCTCTAATTTATGAAAGCTAAAGCTTACAGAAAATAAAAAACTCTCAGACAAAATATTTTGATAGAAATGTCAATATTTTTACATAACATTTGTAAAGGAATTGATCTATACCAGCGCATGTATAATCATAAAATTAGAAGAACAGAACAGAAAGGCAGACATTAAACCATAATTAGATTACACAAAATGTAGTGTTGAAGGTGTATTAAAAGTATAATTATTATAAAGGAAGAGCCCATGAAAAAAAGACATTAAAAAATTTAATTCCTGGGCGGCGCCTGTGGCTCATCGAGTAGGGCGCCGGCCCCATATATCGAAGGTGGCGGGTTCAAACCTGGCCTCAGCAGAACTGCAAAACAGAAAAATAGCCGGGCATTGTGGCGGCCTGTGGTCCCAGCTACTCGGGAGTCTGAGGCAAGAGAATCGCCTAAGCCCAGGAGCTGGAGTGAGCTGTGAGCTGTGATGCCACCGCACTCTACTGAGCAATAAAGTGAGACTCTGTCTCTACAAAAAAAAAAAAATTTAATTCCTCCTAAATTTACATTTAATTTGAATTGTGCCAGAAAATACTATTTATTATAGACAATTAGCATTATTCCTATCTTGAGTTTACTGCAAACATTAATAAGCTGTTTTGTTCTTGAGAGACAGGATGGAATGAGTGAGTGGCCCAGTCGCAGCCTGCTGAGACCTCTGGGCTCAGGTGATCCTCTCACGTCAGCCTCCAAGTAGCTGGGACAATAGATGCATGCAAACATGGGCAGCTCATTTTTTAAAATTTTGTAGAGATGGGTCTCACTATGTTGCCCTGGCTGGTCTCGAACATCTAGGTTCAACTGACCCTTCTATCTTGGCCTCCCAAAGCATCAGTCTAACAGGAATAAGCTATTGCCCCCAGCCCGTGCGGGTTTTTTGTTTTTAATATAGAAAAAGACAACACGAAATTGAGTACAGTTCTGAAAAACATTACGGAATTCTTTGTCAAAAGTACTTCTGGCAAATAGTACCAGTTAATATGAGGTAACCTGTTAGTTAAGAGCCAAAATCCAAGGCACTATAAACTTAGCTTAATAAAGGTTATATTCATAAAGTAGGTTCTAAATTAGAAGAATACAACTGTACTTCCTCAAATACAATTGTATTGGGTGAATAATATTCATCCAATATAGGCCAAGCTTTCATCAAATCAACAATCCTCAAAGTTTTATCCAAGAATGCCTGGGAGTCCCTGAGACCCTTCGATGAAATCTGCAAGGTGAAAACTACTTTCACTAAGATATCATCTGCTTTTTTCACACTCATTTTCATACAAGAGTGCAGGGCAGTTTTCCAGAGGCTACATGACTTGAGATATGGCAATAGATTCAAGGCAGAAACAAACCAGAGAACTCCATTTTTTTTTTTTTTCTATTAAGCCGCATGGTGAAGAGATTTAGAAAGTGTAAAATAAGGCCATTTCTCCCTAAATTTTTTTTAAAAATAGCTGTTTGTCATTAAATAATTTTATATTAACACGTAATGAACTTATGAATGTAAATATTTTAATTTCTCAATTTTAACTTATAATATGAAAAATCAGAAACTCTTTGGGGTCTAGAGTAATTTTGAAGAGTTTTCTTAAAAACTTTACAGAAGTCTGTAACCAGTTTGAGAACTGCTATACTGAAGAACCAGACTGCTAACAGGAAAACAATCTAATGAAAATGCAGGCCTGGGCGGCTGCTGTGGCTCACTGAGTGGGGTGCCAGCCCCATATACCGCGGGTGGTGGGTTCAAACCCAGCCCAGGGGCCAAACTCAACAACAACAAAAAATAGCTGCTGTGGCAGGCACTTGTAGTCCCAGCTACTCAAGAGGCTGAGACAAGAGAGTCGCTTAAGCCCAAGAGCTGCAGGTTACTGTGAGCTGTGATGCCACAGCACTCTACCAAGGGACCAAGGGCAACAAAGTAAGACTCTGTCTCTAAAGAAAAAAAAAGAAAGAAAGAAAATGCAGGCCTCAGAGGAAACCAGTGCATCATGTCTAATCCAAACTCAAGGTATTCAAAGAATGAACAAGATTTTTGAGTTCACACAACTACTAGAAGTCTAGTAAGATACTCATCTACGGCTTGGTGCCTGTGGCTCAATGGGCTAACACCTGAGTTGACGAGTTCAAATCCAGCCCAGGCCCGCCAAACAACAACAACGGCTACAACCAAAAAAAAAATGGCCGGGCATTGTGGCGGGTGCCTATAGTACCAGCTACTTGGGAGGCGGAGGCAAGAGGCTCGCTTGGGCCCAGGAATTGGAGTGATGCTATAGCATCACAATCCAGGGTGACAGCTTGAGCCTCTGTCTCAAAAAAAAAAAGATACTGATCTACATGACAACAGTCTTTCAGGAGGGAAGCTACACCTCTGCTATCTAAAAGTCAAACCCCACAGGCAACTTCAAAGGCAGAGAGGCCTTGTTTGTGGTCCAGAGAAATTGGGTTACATCTCAGTAAACCCAAGGGCCTTCCTTGACTTAGTGGAATTGAAAATACTGGGCTAGATTTTAATTTTCCCAAGACCTACAGAAGGTCAAATGAGTCTCAATCCTAGGTTCATGCAACAAGAAATGAGTTAAACTGAACTTGCCTTCCATCCTTCAATAAATTGCATTATAAAAATTTAAATAAAACATGACAATTAAGTAAATTAGCATTTAAAAGCCTAAATTAAAAGCGTATCATAAAATTCACAATCACTGATTAAATTCTGTTATTTCAAGAATAAAGTAAGCCAAGCATAAACAAGTAAGTGATTCCATTGATATGAGGCACCTAGAATAAATAAATTCATAAAACAGAAAGTAGAACAGAGGTTACCCAGGACTGGGAGGAGGCGCAGGAAAGGAGTTAATGTGTGACAGGTACAGAGTGTCTGTTGGGGATGATGAAAGTTTCAGGTATAGATTATGATGATGGGTAAATAACACTGTCAATGTATTTAATGTCAATGAACACTTATAAATGGTTAAAATGATAAATATTATATGTATATTTTACTATAATAAACAAACATAAAATCACCTTTCCTATAACATCCTTCCAATTTTACAGTTTTTCTTCCATAAAATTAGTATTTCAAAACTGACTTACTCAGTTAAACATAAACTTCCTAACACAAATCAGACAAACAACAAAACCTTAACTGGATCTTTTAAAAAAAATTTGATTCTAGCTCTTTATAATCTCCCTAATTTCCCCACTCACTAAGATATATATGCACATATTTCAATATCAGGGAATTGCTTTTTTAAAAAAAGTTCTCATGCATCTACTGTGGCGAATACACATAAAACAGTAACATAGTTTCCCGGACATAGGCACTGATTCATTTCAACACAGTTAATAAAGAAAATAGGACCCTCTCCCAGTGCAGTGATTAATGCCTACAATGCTAGCACTTGGGAGGCCAACATGGGTGGACTGCCTAAGCTCACGGGTTCTAGCCAGAGCCAGAACAAGACCTTGCCTCTAAAAATAGCTGGGCATTGTGGCGGGGGCCTGTAGTCCCAGCTAGTTGGGAGGCTGAGGCAAGAGCATCGCTTAAGCCCAAGAGTTTGAGGTTCCTGTAAGCTAAGATGGCACAGCACTCTACCAAGGGCAACAAAGTAAGACTCTGTCTCCAAAAAAAAAGACTTTCAAGGAAAACTGCCTAGAATGGAATTCTGGTTCTGCTGTTTCCTGGCTATTGGTCAAATTCCTTAAATCTAGGATTCCTCATCTATAAAACTAGGTTATCTACTTCAGATTATGTTCAAGAATCAAATGAGTTAATAATACATGAGATGTGCTCAGAATAATTTTTCAGAAGTGAGCATCTAGGTATTAGCTATTACCTCTATTATTACTCAGTCGAAGCATGAAACCAACTAACATTGGTCTGAAAAAACTTAACACAATAGAAACTATTTTTTGGTTCACTAGAAAATGAAAATAACACATTTTCTAAAAATTATCAAAAACTTTGATGACCAGTGTTTGTTTTCAAGCTACTGTCAAACACGGCTATAAGGAACCACATACAATACTTTTGCACTTCCAGAGACCCTGTCCCATCTTGGTTGTACCCTAACATAAAAATCTATTATTACCAGAAACATTCTGTCCCCTATTACTAAATAAGGTTTCATCCGTGTTTGTAGCTGTGTGTTTGAGAGGGAGAGGTGGTAATATAGCTCTCTTCTTCTGTCAGGTGCTTTATATGAAATCCTTCAGATGAGAGCTGTCTCTATCACCTCAGAATTGGTGAGGAGTGACCACCACCTGCCTTATGCAACAGGCCACATCTGGAAACCTCTAAGAAGTTGATGATAAATTTTACATGTGCTATCCTCAACCAGGGCCTTTCTAAGAATGAATAAAGTCATTATTGGGGGCGCCTGTGGCTCAAGGAGTAAGGTGCCGGCCCTATAGACCAGAGGTGGCGGGTTCAAACTGGGCCCCGGCCAAAAACAACAACAAAATAATTATGCCAAGATAAAAGGTAATATAAAGTAGGGCTGCTCCTGGAAGTAACATTCGAATTCATGTGAATCTCTATTTCTTAAATGCTGACAGGACAGCATGGAAACATAATCCAAGAATATGCATCAAAGAAATCTGAATAAGTTTAAAAATATGACAAGCACATAGCTGAAAATTACCATTAAGTAGATAATTTTAGCAACAAAAAATAATCTGCAACACTCTATTGTTCAATGCCATCAACAACCCAAACATTATTCAAAGACCTGTTAATGCTTACAAACGGAGGCTATATGGCAAAAAAATGGAGTACTTTTATCATTTTGAAAAAAAGTAAACTTTTAATGTCATTGCCTAAGTTTCTGGATATCCTTATACCATGAAGTACTTATTTTTTTCATCTTTAATTCATACCATCTATTATTTAAACAACTAGTAGTATTGAACATACTAGTGCAACATTATATTTGTATTATATGTATACACACACAGAAGGTGCCAAAACAATGTACATACATTTTAGAAAAGGAAAAAACTATTAAAATTGTAATGCTCAACATATACCAAAGATGGTTGCATACAAGAATGAGTATTACAATTTTAACACAGTTTTTTCCTTTCTTAAATTGTGTATACATTTTTTTGGCACCATCTGTCTATTGGGAATATATGCGTATTATTAGCTAGTAAATGAGGACATGCTTTAATTCTGTCATTTGCAATGACATGCATGAAACTAGATAACATTATGCTAGGTGAAATAGTCGACAACAACACAAACCCACTTAACTGGAATCTAAAGAAGCTGAACTTATCGAAGTAGAGAGTAGGCCCAGCGCCTGAGGCACAGTGATTTTGGCGCCAGCCACATATACCGAAGGTGGTGGGTTCGAACTCGGCCCGGGGCCAGCTAAAAAAAAAAAAAAAAAAAAAAAAAAGCAACAAAAAAAAGCCCGGTGTCGTGGTGGGTGCCTATAGACCCCGCTAGCTGGTGGCTGGGGCAAGAGATTCACTTAAGCCCAAGAATTTGAGGTTGCTGTGCGCTATGACACCACAACACTCTACTGAAGGCCACATAGTGAGATCTGTCTCAAAAAAGAAAAAAAGCAGAGAGTAAAATGGTGGTTACGGGAAGCTGACCGGTGTGTAAGGAGAATGGGAGGGAAGAGGAATAAGCTTTACAGACTTCCTGTTCAACACGATGACTACAGTTAACTGTGTACTTCAAAATTGCTAAAAGTGACTTTAAATAATCTCACCATCAAAAAATGATAAATGTGAAGTGATAGATATGTTAATCAGCTTAATTTAATCATTCCACAATGTAAACATTGATCAGACCATCACACTGTACCCTATGAATACATGCTATTGTTATTTGTCAATTAAAAATAAAATTGTGTTTGCATTGTGTATATCCTTGATAAAGTAGAAATTAAGTCTAATAGGTTGGGCATTTTTCTAAAGTAAAGCTACTAAAATCAAAAAATAAATAAAATAAAATTTTTAAAAATGTCAAAAGAAGAAAATGCTTTCAAATCACCTTTAATACCAAGTAAAGTTTAAATAAAATACAAAGCAATCTAGCATAAGGACTATCATAACAATGATGTTTTTTACTCTCAATCAAATGAATTTAAAACTTAACTATTTCTACATTTTATTTAACTCTTTTTTCAGTGGACAAAGGACTCAATTATGAGTCACGTAAGTCCTCCTTCATCTGGTTAATACCCAGCATGTTAAAAACCCAAGAATCATGTGTCCGATGCCAACTTGTAAGTGATTCTAATTCAGTTGTTCAAATAAGAAATTCATTGACCTTTAGAAAAAATGTTGTCTGGAGAAAATACCTCTAACCTATTCCAGTCTTCTCTTTCCTCAGTTTTCGAGACAACAGATTCTCTAAAGCCACAAGTCATTTTCATATTTTTCTTATCCTTTCTGAGAGCAAAGTTGACAGGGGACAGAAATTGAAGTTGACAGAGGCTACAGCGGAAAACTCAGGTAAGGACTACTGGACCCTGTACTGGCTCCGTACTGGGATCACAACTGGTATCTCAAAACAAAGACAGTTCTCTTACAAACGCAAGGCGAGTGAGAACCTGGCTCTCCCGTACAACCTGCTTTGATTATGAGGAAGTAAATCCTAGTATGCATTCTCCATATGAAAAAATAATTACAATCTCAATCAATGCTGTTAAAATTCCTAAAAATTTGGTTAAGATTGATAAATACTGAAAACTTATTGGGAATATTAAGAGATTATTTGTGAATTATTTTCTCTATTACCACTGATATTGTTTTTAATAAAAAATACCATAAAATTTACGTTACTTTTCTGCCTTGTTTAATGAAAGTAAATGCCAGGTACCCAATAGCAGTCTCAAAAAAGGAAACCAACATAAAAACAAAAGAAGACCAGACTGAAATTTAATTGCAATGTCTTCAAAGAATACAATTTTGTTTTATATACTCCAATTCTAAAGATATCTTTAAAATTTTTTTCAAACTTGTTAACATATGGATTTCCATATTTACTATTGCTAACTTTAGTTTGGGGGTCACTATCATACTTCTGGATCATGACTTTCGTATCTACAGTTTCCCTACATTAGAATACAGCCTCTTTGCTACACTGCAAAAGCAAGACACGTGTATATCTATTTCAGCAGGAATTTGTTGAAGACTTAACATAATATTAGTATTATTACTTCTAAAGCAATTCAATCAAATATATATTATTTCACAATATATATTTTGTTCAATTCAATAAAGGAAACATAGGCTATTTTTCTGTCAAAATCAAATGTCTTAGTTACTATTTACCTGGTGGTGGGATCAGAGGTGGAGCAGTGCTGACAGTGGGAGGAGGTGGAAGAAACGGAGGAGGCGGGAGGTGAGTGGGAGGAGCTCCTGGAGGGAAGAACGGAGGCGGTTTGCTAAAATTACTGTCCACTTCAGTAGCGGATCTTTCAGAAAGGACCTGGAAGGAAAGCACAGTGATTAAATAGATGAGTAAACGTTATTATCTAAGAGTAAGCTTGGCAAATTAATATATTATCTAAGAAAGTAAAAGGCAGTTTAATTCACATACGCATATTTTTGAGGGGAGTAACAGCTGTGTTCATATGTATAGCTATGCATATTCATATATATATGCTCACATACATACTTTTTAAATAGTGCATAGTCAAAGCCTAAGAAAAACTGGATCAACACAAGAAAAATGCTTAATAAAAAGCAATTAAGTAATAAAAATGTTCCAAACAGGAACAAGTACTTCATAAATATAATGTAACAAGTAATCTTTGTCACCCCACCAAAGTTAAAGTATCCAAGTTAAGGTAATATAATCATTAATCACAGAAAGCTGTCAAGAAATTAACACTGCAGCAGGGGAGACTTTCACTTTGCTAGGGCCAGTGGTCACCAGGTTGCAAAGTGACAAGACTGTCAGGAAGGCATCAAGAGGATGCAAGGGACAGGGCAGTAAAACATGGGGAGAACATCATCATGGGAGACTAAAGGTTTATGCTTGAAAAATAAAATAAAGCAGTGTTTGCAAAATGCTTATCGGTGTTAACAGGTAAGGGACAGACACCATTATAAACACCCAAAAGCTACTTAAATAAAACAGCAAGCAAAGTGGTACTTAGAAATTTGGATTTTTCACATGTTCCCTAGGAATGTATAAATAGGCTTGAGAAAAATTAAAAGCAGCCAATATAATGTGGTACATGTAATTTATACTTCTCAAATACTTGCTGACTAAAGCGTATCATTTAAACATACAGTCCCTCTCATCATTAACTTTTCCTATACTTAAATACAGTCATATTTGTAAGGCTTATTGCTGATAAACTTTTTCTTAGAGAACAATTATTTTAAGAAATCCTTACATTTTAAAGGTGGAAGGAAAGAAAAAGGGGATTATCTTCCATTTTAGAAATAACTTCTCTTTAAAGCTGCTAAAAAGAACATCTTTCATGAATAATTTATTGAAGGTAAGAATTAAAACACTTTAGACATTTTTAATGTACTCAGAAAAGGGGAATGAAGAACATATGGCCAAAGCTGAATAGTGGGAAGTTATTAGTTAATATAACAATATCCCGATTATGCTTAGTAGTAAGAGATATGTCAAAAAAGTTAAAAGGGGTTATCTCAGGGCGGTGCCTATGGTTCAGTTGAGTGGATGCCAGCCCCATATACCGAGGGTGGTGGGTTCAAACCCGGCCCCAGCTAAACTGCAACAGAAAATAGCTGGGCACTGTGGCGGGCGCCTGTAGTCTCAGCTACTCAGGAGGCTGAGACAAGAGAATGGCCTAAGCCCAAGAGCTGGAGGTTGCTGTGAGCTGTGACTCCACAGCACTCTGCCAAGGGTGACAACGTGAGACTCTGTCTCTAAATAAATAAATAAATAAATAAATAAAAGAGGTTATCTCATCTCTAGGTGGCTGAATCATTAGTGGTCTTTTTCTTTTTTAATACTTTTTCCATATTCCAATTTTTGTTGAAGAGACAAAAAATGCAAATCCAAAAATCTCAAGTATAAAATCCAAAACTTTTTAAGCTCCAAAATCTGTCACAAGTGGAAAATCCCACACCTGACCTCATATGTGACAGGTGGTCAGTCAAAATGCAAGTCCACAACAGTTTATTCAAAGTCCCCCAGGAAAAAAAAGATAATGAATCAATTATTATGACAAATTATTTAAGCAACAGATTTCATGTTTAAGTTTGATTCCCATCACCAAGACATATCTTACTATATACACGCAAATATTCCAAAATCGAACAAATTCCAAAATCTGAAACACTTCTGGGCCCAAGCATTTTTGACGAGGGATAGTCAACCTGTATTACATTTATAACAAGGAAAATGAAAAACCATACTACAAAAGATCCAGAGATTATATATTCTAAAAGAAAACATAAGGATGACTGATTCTACCTTTTAAATCTCTTTGTATAAAACTTAAAACATAGTATGGTACCACAAATATTAAATAAATTAAAACTTGAATAAATGTACGCGTGACCGTCCAGTTAGAGAGTCATTTGTGAGTACTAAACCTGTATGTTGCTGTTCTCGTTTGCCCGCCGCCTTCCCTCCACTCGGCTGATAGTTATAGTCTGACCAATAACATCGATTGCTCCAGGTAATCTCCTGTAACATAAAAACGCAATCCATTCAGTTTCATTCAGTTGGATGTTTGAAAACTAATCAAAATATTAAGTGAGAAATGAATGCATGTATTTTAAAATAGAATCAGGTTACAACAGATTTTTAAAAATCTCAATGAGTTGGACACTATTTTATACTGTCATGAACTGTTTTACTAGTTAGCTAAAACTAACATACCCAACAATGATCATAATATAAATTTTAAGTAGTTTTTCTTCTAAATTCACTATTTTTTAATAGTCTTTAACTGAACTTATCTTTGTGAAACTGAATCAAATAGCAAATGCTAGACATAAAAGGAAATAAAAATTTTGGCCACTACAATCTTAATACTTATCAGAGTTCCACTACAGAAATTTTTAGGCTCGGCGCCTGTGGCTCAGCGCGCTAAGTCTCCAGCCACGTACACCTGAGCTGGCGTGTTCGAATCCAGCCCGGGCTGCCAAACAACAATGACGCCTGCAACCAAAAAATGGCCGGGTGTTGTGGCAGGCGCCTGTAGTCCCAGCTACTTGGGAGGCGGAGGCAGGAGACTCGCTTGAGTCCAGGAATTGGAGGTTGCTGTGAGCTGTGATGCCACACAGGAGGCATGGCTCTGTCTCAAAAAAAACCAAAAAAACAAAATCATCTATTAAAGTCCCTGTCCAAGTCTCTCAGGAGTAGCTAAAGCATCTTCTTTCCTGTGTGAAATTACTCAAGAATGATTGAGTCACTGGAGGGTGGGTCACTATTTAAGCTCCTAGAGAAGGCGAATTCTCCTCTGTGAATCTCAATGTCAGGGTTAGTTAGGGGCCTTGAAGTTACCTATCACGCAGGTGGGTCCCAGCCTGAAATAGCATGGAATCCCCTGGGGGGTCATTCAGGGATGCCAGGGCCTGACCCCCAGAAATTGAGACTCAATTGGTCAGGGTGGAGCCCAACTCAGTATTGTTTTTTAAGAGCCCCCTTATTACACAATGTCTCAAAATTTCGGTCCACTCTCAGCACACATTGAATTCTACTTAAAGGTCTAGATTATAGGCAATAAATGGCTGATAAAACAAAGAGGCTGATATCAGTTCTATTCCTGGTTACTATATGCTTTTATTTGAAAATTACAGAGTAAAAGCAAAATATTTCATTGGATTTCCATGTGTTCTTTCCCGTGCTTGTTTACCTTGTGAGAGAGAACATTTTGCCACTTATAATTTCCGGATCTGACTTCGTTTCCTGCCACTCGTTCTGTGCTGTCAATGTTTCTTTTTCCTCCCAGCACTGTCACCTAAACAAGAGACAGAAAGAGGCACTCTGCAAGCAAATGATATTTATTCAGAAGTGGCCATTGCAATGGGAACATGAGTGCCATAGTAAACTATATGCATATTTGGAGAGCTAAAGGAAGACAAATAATTTTATTTATTTATTTATTTACTTATTTTAGAGACAGAGTCTCACTTTGTCGTGCTCGGTAGAGTGTTGTGTTGTCGCAGCTCACAGCAACCTCCAGCTCTTGGGCGTAGGTGATTCTCCTGCCTCAGCCTCTCGAGTAGCTGGGACTACAGGCGCCCACTACAACGCCCGGCTATTTTGTTGTTGTTGTTGCAGTTTGGCCGGGGCCAGGTTTGAACTCACCACCCTTGGTATGTGGGGCCAACACCCTAGTCACTGAGCGCAGGCACCGCCCAGACAAAGGGTTTTAAAGGAAAAATGAGGAGGTTACATAATGGCCTTGAGTCAATTTTCCTTGGCTGCAAGGATCAATAACAAGAGTGGCGCCAGTCTGAGGTTGGACAGGCAGTTGCTGGGCAGATGTCCTCACACAAGTATTTTCTTGAGTAAGGTTATAATAGCCCTTGTGCAAAGTTACAGTTTTTGCAGAGTCTTCGGTGACAGTTCTTGTTATCAGGCAGTGGAACCCTCTCTGCATGGCCATCCTCACCCCATCTGTTGGGGTTTTAACACAGGTGACTTCACTTTGATTCTATGACTTCCACATTTCCCTGCCTTCTCTGACAGCATCACAGATCAATCATTCTGCAGTTAGGTTCTGATATCCCTTGGTGCCAGAAGGTACCTGTTGCAGGTTATTGGTCTGGTCACATGTTTGAGGGAGTGATTGGTGACTAGAAGTCACTGTCAAAACACTTTTAGCCAGGGCACCTGTAGCTCAGTGGTCTCAAAATTTTGGTCCACTCTCAGCACACAATTGAATTCTACTTAAAGGTTTAGATTATAGGCAATAAATGGCCGATAAAACAAAGAGACTGAGAACAGTTCTATTCCTGGCACTAGCCATATCCACAGGGGCTGGTAGGTTTGAACCCAGCCCGGGTCTGCTAAACAACAACAACAACAACAAAAAGAATAGCTAAGTTTTGTGGCAGGTGCCTATAGTCCCAGCTACTAGGGAGGCTGAGGCAAGAGAAGTACTTGAGCCCAAGAGTTGGAGGTTGCTGTGAGCAATGATGCTATAGTACTCTACAGAGGGCAACAAAGCGAGGCTCTGTCTCAATAAAAAAATAATAATAAATAAATAAAAACACTTTTAGCCACATTCGAGTAACAAGGGTGATTTGGAGGACATACCTGTCAGGCTACTTAGAGTCTGTTGTTATTCCAATTTTTTTTTTTTTTTTTTTTGAGACAGAGTCTTACTTTCTCACCCCCAGTAGAGTGTGGTGGCATCATAGCTCACAGCAACCTCAGACTCCTGGGCTCAAGTGATTCTATTGCCTCAGTCTCCTGAGAAGCTGGAACTACAGGCACCCACCACAACGCCTGGCTATTTTTAGAGAGATCTCGCTCTGGCTCAGGCTGGTCTTGAACTCGTGAGTTTAGGCAATCTGCCTGCCTTGGCCTACCTGAGTGCTGGGATTACAGGCGTGAGCCACTGCACCAGGTCCTGTTAAGTCTAATTTTATCCGTTCCATATGTGTTAGCTATTATCTTAATGTTCTGGTCTAGCATTATTCTGTTAGGAATTGTACTTCCCCAGAAATTTCACAGGTAATAGGTAAAAAATTTTAATGGGAAAATACAAAGTAAAATTAGTAGTAATATGATATTCCCAGTTTCCATAATAGCTTTAAGTCATTATCCTAGGCTTACAGGCAACCAAAAATAAAATGACTGTGGGGAATGGGTGAGACCTGTGGTAACCATGTGGCCTGTTTCCTTATTTGTACATGTCGGTCTTAACTTCCACAAAGACATTTATCTAGGTACGGCATGTGGTATTGGTAATTCTTCTTTATTTAACCAATAGAGCAATGTCATCATCCACTATCCTATGACTGGATTGAATTAAAGCAGAGAGTAACCAATGGTTGTTCTACGTATCAGAGATGTTGCCAAAGTCACCCACCAGGTGGGCCTTTCAAGTGAGGTTCTGTGAAGGTATCAGTAGAAGCTACTGATTGTGAGATTTTAATCCTACCACTGTCCTGCCAAGTGAAAAAAAATAGGCATTAAGAATGCTAAGAGTTTCATTATGATAGAGTCTCATTCTGATATCTTGGGAAAAGCTGTCTACAACTTGAAGGCATCAACTTTTAATCCCGACTTGCTGTGTGTACATCTCTATTTACATCTCTGGGGGGTTGGTGAACTTTCTGTGTGGCACACACATCAAACTTAAGAATTGTCCTTTAAATTTTCTCTATTTTCAGCCTATAAGGCTTCAGGAACAAAGAAGTTCCTATTCTTAGTAGTTCTGTGGAAGAAAGTTGGGTTGGAGGACCCAGAAGTTAGAATCCAGTCCAATTTGTAGGTAGATAATAAAAACTCAAATACAGTGCATAAAGATACAACATAATAACAAGTGTATTTATAGTTTTGTTTTTTTTTTCTTTTGAGACAGAGTCTCACTTTGTCACCCTCAGTGGAGTGCCATGGCATCACAGCTCACAACAACCTCAAACTCGTGGGCTCAAGAGTTAGGTGGGACTACAGATGCCCATCACAGTGCCTGGCTATTTTTAGAGATGGGGATCTCGCTTTTGCTCAGGCTTGTCTCAGACCGTGAGCTCAGGCAATCTGCCTGCCTTGGCCTCATAGAGTGCTAGGATTACAGGTGTGAGCCCCTGTAGCCATCTTTTTTATAGCTTTTTTTCAGGAAACATAACTTTTATCTCCATAGTCGTCCTGATTTCTACCAAAGATAATCAGAGTAAGACAAATTTGTTTATAGAATTAGTTTTATCAAATTTTGGTCCGATCATTTACATAAGGTTAAGCAAGAACAGTGATCAGTCACAGAGAATCTCAGATTTAAAAACCTTTTAAGGGGCTCGGCACCTGTGGCTCAATGGGCTAAGGCGCCAGCCACATACACCTAAGCTAGCAGGTTCGAATCCAGCCCAAGCCCACCAAACAACAGTGAAGGCTGCAACCAAAAAAATGGCCGAGTGTTGTGGCGGGTGGTCCCAGCTACTTGGGAGGCAGAGGCAGGAGACTCGCTTGAGCCCAGGAATTGGAGGTTGCTGTGAGCTGTGATGCTAGAGCACTCTATCCAGGGTGACAGCTTGAGGCTCTGTCTCCAAAGAAAATAAAAAATAAAAAATAAAAATAAAAATCTTTTAAGGGTCCAGTGTGGGGCTCATGCCTGTAATCCCAGCACTCTGGGAGGCCAAGGCGGGTGGATCTCCTGAGCTCAGGAGTTCCAGACTAGCTTGAGCCAGAGTGAGACCCCCATCTCTACTAAAAATAGAGCAAAACTAGCCAGGTATTATGGAGGGCACTTGTCCCAGCTACTTGAGAGGTTGAAGCAGGAGGATCCCTTAAGCCCAGGAGTATGAGGTTGCTAGGAGCTAGGCAGACGCCACAACACTCTAGCCTGGGCAACAGAGTGAGACTCTGTCTCTAAACAAATAAATAAATAATATTCATAGAAAGAACAAAAAGTGAATTCACCAGAAAAGACAGAATGTAAATTCTGTACAAAAGGACTTTCCACAAAACGACTTTTATAGCACCAAAAAGGATGCAAGAGCCTTTACTTAAGGCAGCCTTATAACCACAACTAACACCAAATAAAGTCAAAAGAACTCACCAAAGGGAGGGAGGCTAAGAATCTAAGAGGAGATTAACCAGGACAAAAAAGTGGATCACATTTGATTCCAGGAGCCACTGATCTGTTCAAGGTGAGTTTGTTTCAGTCTTGCTTCTAACACCATTTATGTCAACATAAAAATCAGACAGACAGAGGCTCTTTGAAAGAAACTTATGTTTACTGAAAAATGGGCATTGCAATGGGAACACACATGTAAACTATGTACATATTCAGGGAGGTAAGAAAGACAATGGTTTTTAGAGGAAAAACAAAAGCCATGTAATTGTTTTGAATCAATTTTCCTTGGCCACAAAGATCAATAACAAGAACAGCACCAATCCCAGGCTGACACATGTCCTTGCAAAAGTATTATTTGTGTAAGGTTGCAATGGCCTTTGTGCAAGATCGCAGTTTTTGCAGTTTTTTGTGATAGTCCTTATTATCAGGCATTTGAGCACGAGAAGCCAGCCCCACCCTCCACGGGCTTCCTTGGCCCTTTGTGAAAATTTTTTAACACAAGTGTCTCCATTTTGATTCTGTCAACTTTTACAATACCTTGAGGGACAAAAATTCCTCCCCAAACCCCACTCCCAATGGTTCATAGCCCCTCTATCTGGTGCCCTCACCTGCTTGCCCGAATCCCAACTATGGCCTACCGTGGACCCGAATCCCAACTATGGCCTACCGTGGATGCCTTCCACACTGCTTACCTGCAACTCTTTCTGCTTCCTGTGGCAGCCAACCCCCTTCCCAGCTAGTGAGGCCTGCTGCTGAAACCTGTTCCCAGCCAGGATGAGGCTGCTGGTGTCCTGGAAGGCAAAAGTCATACACAGAAAAAACTGCAGAATTGTGATTTTCAAGATTTATATTTGACTTATTAAAATTAAGAAACCTGGGTTTGTTTGTTTTGAGACAGAATCTTACCATGTCGCCCTCAGTAGAGTGCCGAAGCATCACAACTCACAGCAACCTCAAAATCTTGGGCTCGAGTGATTCTCTTGCCTCAGCCTCCCCAGTAGCTGGAACTACCAGCGCCAACCACAAAACCCAGCTACTTTTTGGTTGTAGTTGTCATTGTTTGGCAGGCCTGGACTGGACTCCAACCCACCAGCTCTGGTGTATGTGGCTAGTGCTCTAGTCGCTAAGCTATAGGTGCCAAGTCGAAACCTTGGTTTTTAATCATTTTGTACTTTAAGTATAAATCTTCATATTTTAGTTACTAATCAAACAAATTCAATAATCACTTTTAAAGGAGTGCCTTTATAAATTAAGTGCCCTTGTATATTTCAAAACTGACTTTGTAGATTTAGTATATTTTACTTTTCTTTCTTTCTTTATTTTTTTTGAGACAGAGTCTCATTTTATTGCCCTCAGTAGAATGTTGTGGCGTCACCCAGCTCACAGCAACCTCCAACTCCTGGGCTTAAGCTATTCTCTTGCCTCAACCTCCCAAGTAGCTGGGACTACAGGCGCCCGCCACAATGCCCGGCTAGTTTTTTTTTTTTTTTAGACAGAGCCTCAAGCTGTCACCCTGGATAGAGTGCGGTAATATCACAGCTCACAGCAACCTCCAATTCCTGGGCTCAAGCGAGTCTCCTGCCTCCACCTCCCAAGTAACTAGAACCACAGGCGCCCGCGACAACACCCGGCCATTTTTTGGTTGCAGCCGTCATTGTTGTTTGGCGGCCCGGGCTGAATTTGAACCCGCCAGCTCAGGTGTACATGGCTGGCGCCTTAGCCCGTTGAGCCACAGAACGCCGAGCCTTTTGTTTTGTTTTGTTTTGTTTTGTTATTTTTTTATTTTTACATACACATGTGTTAATTAGGTTTCCACTTTTTGCCTTCACAGAATTTAAAAGGCTTAAAATTAAATAACAATAACAATGTTTAAGATAGGGACTAGAAACAAAAACTATGTAAAGAATGAACGAAGATAAATACATTCAGAAAAGAAAACGGACGATTACTGCATCGAAATATTAAGCAACATTAGTAATAATAATGCCAAGAAAGTAACGTTTACATTGTCAAATAAGACATTATAGAGTGCTTTGACTCTGAGGCTCAGTATGAAGTCATCAATTAACTTCTGATTTTTTTTCCAAAGTCTCAAAAAATAGATAATATTATATAAATAAAAGTAAAGGAGAGTTTCAAAAAGCAGACTATGCCAAATCTTATAGACAATAGAAAAAGAAGAAATATTTCAAAATCATTCTACTTGATCTGGATACACCTGACATTGAAATTGGAGAAAATATATTGTTATAAAGGGAAATTACAAACATATTTCACTTATAAGTGAGGATGCAATATCTTAAAACAACATATTAACAAGTTGAATTAAAAATTAATGTTTAAGTAATGTACTTTGGTCAAAATAGAATCCAATTTATGTGAGAATTAATCACTATTTTCTTACCTTTTTTTTTTGTTTTCTCTCCCTCACCCCTTCCCTCCTTCTCTGTCTGCTTTCTCCTTCCCCCACTGTGTCATTAGTTGTCACTAATTGTCCTCAAATCAAAGTTGAATACATAGGATTCATGCTTCTCTATTCCTGTGATGTTTCACTAAGAATAATGTGTTCCACCTCCATCCAAGTTAGTACAAATGCTGTGAAGACTGTATTGTTTTTGATGGCTGAGTAGTATTCCAC
>CAUYON010002472.1:0-18665 GCA_963573935.1 Arctocebus calabarensis | reverse complement strand
CAATGACAAAATCACCTTGTTGGCAAATATAGGAGGAGTGATAATTGTTGGCCATTGCCACATTAAATTCTACTAGTAAAATAAAACTTAAGAATAATAAAATAAAGCAATTATAGGATCGAATGGCAGATCTATTTTTAGATCTCGGGAGTATGGGTGGAGGGAGGGCAATTGGTGGGATCACACCTACGGTGCATCTTAGCAGGGTACTGGGGAAACTTATTAAATGTAGAGTATTATATAGTGATCAAGAAAATGCCATGAAGGCTATCTGTAACAGTACGATCAAAACATTTCTGAATGTATATGAATCATGCCCTATGATTGCACCAATGTACAGAATTATGATTCAATAAAATTATAAAAAAAAGAATAATAAAATAATCATGTTGAACAATATTTAAATACTATTATAATTAAAACATTCACATAGTTTAATTGAGAGATAAACATTAATACCTATTTTATTTTTAATTTTAACTGTACCCTGTTAGGTCTAAAGAATATCGATATCCTTCTTTGCCTTATGTTTCAAGTGCCATATTGATATAATGATTAGTTTACTTTTAATGTGACCGTGATTTCAATTTTCCTCCACATGTTTGATAACTTGGTTTACAGTCAGATCTTTTTATCCCCTGCTGAAACTTGAACCAACCAGATAGGTAAATAAATGTAATTGTCTACACAAATACAGATGATTAGTTTTGCTATAGATAACTTGATGTCTTACTTATCAGTCCTGCAAAAGATAAAGAGAATTTACATTTAATTCAGATAAGTGATTGCTTTCAGAGGAGTTTTGGGATCCAAATGAAGAGGAGTAAAGCGTTGTTCAATGTCTTCTGTAATGTATATGGCTTTTATTTAAAAGGAAGACAAAGTAAATATGACAAAATGTCAACTATTGGAAATTCTGGGTTATGAGAATACAATTTTAGTTTAGTTACTCTCTCTGAATTTACATGTTTTCAGAATTCTCAACATGACATAAAATAGTTGTAATGGATATCACTAAGTATGAGAAAATATTTTTAAAAAGCACATCTTAAATTTTAAAATAAAGGCATAATTTAAAGTACAATTTATTTTCATTGTATATGGAACTTATTTTATATCAATCATTTCCACATATTAGAAATATGGTTATTTTAAACAAAATGTATGGCATTATATTTCTTTTTTGTTAAATTATGGCATTATATTTCAATTATTTTTATACAAATATTGCAAATATAACTTTTCAGGTCATTTCTATCTAAATAACTACAGGAATATTATTTCTGCATTTATCATCCTAACTTTAGATGTCAAAGCCCCTTGTATTTGTATACATTTCTTTCCTCCACTCTGTAAGATTGCCAAAATCAGAATAGAGCCAGATTTATGACAATAACTGGATTTGCTGTGTCTGGAAGGCACTGATAATGTTCCTTGTGCACTAATGACATCTGTGTAACTGGAGACTATGCAACTTAAATGGATCTTGGAATCATACAAGTGTAGCCAGCAATTTCCCATTTCTCAGCTGCGTGAAATGATATTGCTTTGCTATGTATACCTTCTATTAGCCTCTGAAATCAATATGCAGGCAAAAAGGAAATCATTTTTAATAGGGTCACTTTATTAGCTCAACAGCTAAAATGTTATCCTGCCTGAATACTGATTTGTTCTTAAATATATAAACAAAAGTAACTTCTTGTGGAGGAGTCCTTTGGATCAATATTGAGTCTAAAGTAGGCTTCTTTGGTTGAGGGGACAGGATGATAGTGAAAGGTGATAGGGGCGAAGAATTATGAATGAGTTAACAGTGACTCGTCCTCTAAAACCTAGAAGAAAACAGATTACGATCAGAGAAGCCAGGGCAAAACAAAATTTAATGCCACAAGCTGTCCTAATTAAGCATTGCTTAGGAGAATTTTCAAAATTTATTTTAGCTTTTAAACATACGTTCAACCTACTTCATTTTACAATCTTTGTACATTTTCTACATAAGTTATTTTGGAAAAATAATCTAGTCAGCTGTATCCTATTATCAGCGGATTCATCCCTAGGGTTAAGACCTAACTCTCTCAACTAGAAAAGGACTAGTTTTTAGACTATGAACTGTCAAGATCTGCCACCATCTAATACTAATTGTCGGCATTTATAAAGTGATTATGTCCTGACATTTGGCCCATGGTTCAGCACACTGTGTGGACAATTTTATCCCCCCACTTTTTTATAAGCAGATTAAACAACTGTAACATTTGCCAAGGCACACATCCAGCAATTGGTATGGTACAAATTCAAACTGAAGCCCAAGTCTAAACCCTATGAACTTAATTATTGTGTCACACCATGTCTCTCCCTTCTTCATTAATCCCCAAATCCCACCATTAGGCATTTATCCCTCTGCCCTTCTCTTTCCATTCTCATTTCTGAAAAATCCTATCCATGCAGTTATCTTCAAATTCCACACAAAGCCTTGTGACATCTTTCTTTTCAATTTCAGCATAGCTCACACCAGGTATCATCTTAGCTCCGTGCATCCAAATGGTATCATCGCTTGGATAACCCGCCATTGTCTCAGAGTAAATGAGGTTCAGAGAAACATGTTTTTATCTTTCAAAATACTTTTTCTTAATATCTATTTATGCTTCATGTCTAGAAAAGCCATACAGTTTCAAAATCTCTGCATTACTTTGGAACCGGTTATGGCAAAAAGAGATATGAAAAATGAACACTGAGTATATCACACAGTTCTTGCCATATTTGAGCTTAGAGTTTGCACCAAATGCCCTGCTTTGGTGGAGGTTGTTATATTGTAATTGGAAATTTTTTCTTAAACACACAAATACACAAACATTTTCATAATTAAAACTTATGACTGCTATGTAAAATTTCACATTTCTGTTAAATAGTGCAAGAAAGAGTCTTTAAAAAGAAAATAGTGCACTAGGCAAAATAATAAGGGTCTTTACAGTGAGGAGCTGTCATATGATGCATCTCAAGGCAGAGACATATAAGCTGATGCTTGAGTGATGACTGTAGATTTGGTTCACTCAGCCAGGATGGTGTGTGTGAGTGCACACGCTCGTGTTTGTGTGTGTGTGATTTAGTTGGAAAGATATGAAAAGAGATTTGAAGAGTAATCCCTTGGTATTGTCCTTCAAAAATTAAATTCATGGATGGTGGTGACTTTCAATGAGCAGTAGAACAGAATATGATTTTAGAGTGAAATTTTGATATCAGGCAACAATAATTCTTTCTCCAAATGATTTTTTCACACCTATTTCTACTTTAAAAATTATTATTAGGGGTCTTTTCTCATGTCTCAATGACTCAACTGCTATAGCCAGCTCACTCGTGTCTTAATTTTTTTTATTTATGTTCATGTGCACTTTCCATATCCCTAACTCCACAATTTGACATGATTTGACCTTCAGAACTTATGACAAATTCCTATTATTTTAGGAGTCAAATATACATTTTCTTTCTATGTCCTTAATCAATCAATTCTGGAAGGCTGTGCTCTCATAATCTTAGGCTTTGCTTTTCCTTTGGTCATGAGGTTTTTCCCTCTGGCCAACAAGGACATTGATATTTTTCACTTACTAGCATATACTAAATTGATCTTCATTCTCTAGAAACTGACCCAGGCTTTCAATACTATGGAAAGTTATCCCCATCCTCTCATTCCCCTTTTTCTTAGCAAATGCATCATTATCTTTCAAGTTTCATATATACTTAAGATATTTTGATCTTCCTGACAAATATAAGTTATTCTCCCTAATGCCTTGAATTTTCCTTGAGAGCAATCACTGTAATTTGTATTATGGGTTTATTGGTGTATTTATGGCTTTAAAGTTCATTTTTTCATATTGTACTTGAGTATAATTGAGTACTCTGAGAAAACGCCCTCTGTGTTCTTACTATACTTGTGTCCAACACATACCAGCTATTCATAACAGATGAATAAACTTACAAAAGCATAGCCCATGGACTATTCATGTGTACCAAATCCATATGAATATTTCTACCAGTTGGGCTATATGATTTTTGTCAGAAATGTTCTCTTTCTTATGAAACTGCCCATTTCATATCATGCCCATGCTCTAAAATGTAAAGCACATTTAGATGTCTCATAATGTCTGAAATGAGGTCACATGTAATTTATTTCTAACATTTCTATGGTGCTTGTGGTCCATGTCATACAATTAAATACTTATTCATGTTTTGATCACTAGTCATTTTCCTCACCAAATCTGTAAATGCTCAGTGGTTGATGTACAATATGATCCACTTTGGTAAATCTCCCTGCACCTACTTAGAATGAAGGGGGCTTTGTAAGATATGGTTTGATGTTAAAAAATTTGGCTTTACCTTTCCCCATGCTTAAGATATGAATAAAGAATAGACTTGACTCTACTTGAGGGCTGTATCAATTCAGGTCTCTGCAAGAACAATAATAAAATATCCAACAATGTAATTTAGGAAAATGAAAGAATGAATGAAGGATAAAATCTACAAGTGGTGGAGAAATATCCCAGGGCCAACTGAGGAGCAAGAGGAGGAATAGTTACGCCGTCCCAAGACAGCACTTCAGCTGCTGCTCCCGAGAGGACCTGGGGCCTCCAGGGAAGGAACGGACCTGTGACACCCCTGAGCCCGACGGGCAAGGAGCTGAGGGAACAAAGACACGGTTCTCACTCTTCTTTCACCCCACAACGCCCAGCTAGAGTTTTTCATTATGTGAACCCAAAGGAAACCCAGAGAGCAAAATACCCTGTGTTGTTCATAATGGTCAAGAGCCCAGGGATGGAGCAAGATGGAAAGGAGAGATGACCAACGTGACCAGGGAATGTCCAGGGCGCTGATGCTCAGGTTTGATTCCAGTCTTCCTGCCAGTGAAGAGCCAGGTTCACATGGGCCTGAGCAAGGGTGAAATCTGTCTCTCTGGTGCATTAGAACTTCCTAAAGACGGGCAGTCCAGCAGGGTAGGTCCCCTCTGTCCTTCCAACACAAAGGTTTCACAGCTGGGTCCATGTGGCACTGGGAGTGAGGTAAGCAAGGCCTGGATTTGAACAGCTTGATGTGACTCCTTCACATTCCAGTGTCCCAGACAAGACCAGCCGCTGCAGAGAAGGCCAAGCTAACCCTTGTCAATTTTACTTGTATATGGAGAAAAAGAGAAGTAATCCGAAGTGCTCCCCTCAGGAGCCGCAGCAAGGGTGAGGGTGCTGGGATGGAGAGAAGCCTGTCTGCAGACGTTTGTTCCCGAGGAGAATGGAGATTAAGGTGTTCGTAAATACACACGTGTACAGACTTTCACAAAGTTTATATATCCCATCAAGCATGGTATGTGATCTTTCTCTTCTTATTTTGGACAGTCAACTTTGCTATATGAACAATAAAATTTGTGTCTTATAAAGACAAGGCATGTCTGGAAAGTATCCAGACACACATATCTTTATTTTTTCATAGAATAGAGCCGGATACTTTCTGGACAACCCTGTGCGTGTGTGCCCTGTGTGTGTGTGTGTATCTGTGAGTGAGAGAGAGAGTTTTGTGCTACGATCAAATACGACTCCAGGCAAATTGGATATATTTCTAATTACACCCATAATTGTCTTTGTGCCGTATGCTAATTACATAGACATAAATAAAATGCCTTTTGTAAATAATACTAACGATAGCCACTTAGGTGGAAGAACAAATCCCATGTTTAATTCTCTGGTATTTCTAATGCACATTTTCAATAAGAGTGTTTTAATTCTCCTCAGAATCCTTGTGAGGCAAAGCAGACAGACATTGTACTGAGATTTTACCATCGTTAGAGGTGAATGAACACTTTCTCTGAGATTTCCTGCACTCATTCCCTATCAGTGGCTCTCTCCTGTACATGTTATACCTCTAAAAGAAATCACATTGTTCATTGCCCCTTTCTCACAGCAAGATGAAGTTAAGGATACAGATTTAGAAAGATGAAATAAGTTAATCGGACGTCAGTTCTCAATCAAACATTTCACCCTTTCTTTGAATCCAAGCGCTAATAGGCTGGTTAGCCTCAGTAGGTCTGGCCTTAGGAACAGAATAATTATGGACCCTTCTCCCAAAACTATCTTTACTAACTGGGCTGGGCATGATAGATCAAATGTTAGAGTAAGTAATTCCCTGATCAGCAATAAAACTCTATAATATACACTCTTCAGAAAAAGTTAATAAATAATAAAATAGAAATGAAATTTACCATCAATTGATCAGCTTGGTAACTTTCCTATTTTGGTAAGGGGAGGGCATTAGGAAACAGTAAGTTATTGGGCCTTGAAGGCTGAGAGATTTCTTTTTTCCTTTGAGGAAAAAGGGAACAAGGAGAGTTCTAAATAAAAAAATATATATATTTACTTTCTAAACTCTTTTTATTTGTCATAATATGGACTTGAGCACTTAATTGTGTATACAGCATTTTAAATTAATTTTTAATATTGCTTGACCACATAAAATTTTATATCCTGAATTTGACATGCCTTTTATGAGTACCAAAAAATTGTTTAAATTTTGACTTTGTTGTACCAAGTTGATTTCATTAACAACCAGCAAGTACCAGGCACTGTGCATTCATCAGTTTGGCCACAATCTTCTCGCATGTGGCCGTGAAGTTTGCTTGTGATTACAACTACTGTATCCAGTCTTCCAAGCCATCTCTCTGTTAGTGTTTCTGTGAACGGATTATGGAAACATAGTTGACCACCGAGCCACGTATTATGTTACTTTAGAATTCGCCACCCACTTTCCTACTGTTTCCGAATTCGCCACCTTGAAAAATTTTCCTACTGTTTCCGCAGCTAAGAACTATCTCATTTTACTTCATTTCCTCTGTTCCTTTCAACATTACAATCCCAAAAATATCTGACAGAGTTGTAAGAATCTATTTAATAGGTTTTAACAAATCACTTTCCTTAAAAAAAAAAATCATTTTGCTGTCTACCTATTTTTGTAGGTGATATCAATTCTGTCCAAAATCCTTTTTTTAGAGTATTTCTCTTTTTTAGAAAAAAAGTCATTTTGTATAAGAACATCCTTCGGTATTGGGATGAAAAAGGCTGTTAGAAAGAATTATTTTTAACTTTGTATTGAAAACTAGCTTTATTCTACCTGTCACCCAACACACGGAAACATACTTCAACAAATAACAAGGAAATTTTAAAGTGTTAAAGATAAAGGGCGTATTTATTTATTTGTTTGTTTGATTTAGGTTATTCTTAATATCCCTATGTGCAATGCACATGTGAAAAATAACGAGAAGGAATTGATATTTATTCTTCCTATTCTACTTTATAAAACATCTCTTAGGCTATAAAGGCCCAGCCAGAGATCGGATTCTGTTATAAAAATCACCAAGTATACTCAGTCCCTGAAATTAATTACTTTTGTGCAGGGCTGCTGCTGACCTGTGCCTTTAAGTACAAATTAAAAAGAATGTCCTTGTACACATGAGAAAACGTGCCACTGAAGGCAGGCATTGAACTTGGCAAGGGGTCCAGGGTCAGATTCCAGCTCCCACACACCCTCACGGCCACACTATGAAGTGAACAGACAGTCCAGCATAGCGACGCTTCCACTGTGGTTGAGAAGCTGTCTTTACACATATTTGTAGCTATGCACTTAAGCGGAGTGGTATAACCAAAGTGTATGATTGCTGCTGACCTGTGAACTTTAGAAATTAAAAAGTCACACACTAGAGAGATGTCAGCTTTAAAGTTCTTTTCCAATAGACACCTGCATATAAACATAGAAGCAAAATAAGCAAGATGTTCTATTTCTAGTAGTTCTCTTTCGGGGGAGGGCATACACTCACATAGTGAAGGATATAAAGTGTGCTAGTCCTAAATCTACACTCTAGTCATTGGTTAGCATGTGCATCTCCTCAATAACAGCTTTGTTCAAGATGTGGGATATTCCTAGCACCCTATAAAGTTTCTTCTTCACGTTGCCCAGGATATCACCCCTTCCCAAGGCAATCACGTTCTGACACTCATCGTCTTCATTTTACTTGTCCTTAGACTTGATATAAACAGAGTCAGACTGTGATGTACTTAAATGCTTTCCAGGTTCCGAAAAGCATATCGATGTGTTTTATGAGCTTTACTTAGATATCTGTATAATTAGGAAGAATGGAAAGCTTTAATTAATGTATAATATTGTATGGATTTAGTTTGTGGTATAGATGTAAGCTGATTGACCATCATGGAAATTGCTTGGGGATATCAATCTTCGGTCTCAACTCATATTTGGGGGCAAAAAGCATTAAGTGTAGTATATCAAAGGAAAATCATCTGTGAAGAACATAGCCTTTTTTTTGGCCTGGGCTAGGTTTGAACCCTTCACCTCCAGCATATGGTGCCGGTGCCCTACTCTATTGAGCCACAGGCGCTGCCCCTGAAGATCATATTCTTAATATCTGATATTTAATATGCAACTCCTAAAATCAAAAGTACTTTATGAGTTTAAAAGGTAGAAGACACATTTTTAATTACCTTGAACTGAATGTTTTATAAAATAAAAACATAATTTAAAAATTTGGCCCTTAATGTTACCAAACTGAGGTAAGATTTTAGACTTCTTGTAAATTACTTATCTTCTAATTCTGTCAAAATCTTCTTCAGATTCCATGAGTCCTCAGTAATTTAAATATGTTAGTGTATTCTATGAATACAAATGTAAGATGTCATTTACAAGAGTGGTTTGTTAATACGACAGATACAGCACATAGATGTAATAGAAGTTCAAGATTCTCTCCAGGCACAGTGGATCACACCTGTCATCACAGCACTCTGGGTGACTGAGACGGGTGAATTGCTCTTGCTCACGATTTCCAGACCAACCTGAGCCAGGAGATCCAGTCTCTACTAAATACAGAAAACCTAGGTGGGCATGGTGGTGGGCACTTGTAGTCCCAGCTACTGAGGAGGCTGAGGCAGGAGGATGCTTGAGCCTAAGAGTTTGAGGTTGCTGTGAGCTATGATGATGCCACAGCACTCTACCAAGGGCAACACAGACACACACACACCTCCCAAATGTCTGAGTTCTCATCCTTAGAGAGTCTTTTCTTCCTTTTCATAATACAAATCATTGTTTTCTCTTTGTTGTTTCTTATCTCCTTTTAGAATATTCCATAGATTTTCATAAACGTATGCATATCCTATGTATCCACATAGGAGAGAAATAATCTATTCTATTACTATATAAGAAACAATGTAGTATATGACATAATATCCAGGTCGTAGCAGCTACTGATAGAAATTTAGCTGAGAAACAATGTCCATTAGAGTCTATGCTTTTGAAACATAAGCAACAGAATTATTGGAATTCCTTTCAGTTAATTGTTAGAGGAATGTTGAGATGCATCATGGCCCGGTGTTACTTTGTGTATTCAAAGGCACAATGTGCTCATTCGGGAACCATGTTACAAATAGATTCTGTACACATCTGGGGAATGCACTCACCAAAAATATAAATCCTTGATCTCAGAGGAGCATAAAAGATGACTTCTTAAATATGAAGCAGTTTCTCTAGGTAGGGCTGGTTTCTTTCATACACATGTCTGTGGTTTGCAAACTGAGGTGAAGCACGTTCTCATGAGTGAGAGAGGACACAGCTCTGTTTGGAGTTCCCTGACCTCTCTGACGCTTGTGGGTGCTTGCTTCCTTATGCCCTGCTGTCCCCTGTTTTATTAGAGCAGATGTGAGTACACAGAAAGAACTGTTGCAGATAGTGTATATGGTAGCATTTTTACAACAACTCTACTTTTCATTTAAATATGACAAATGCTTTGAGAGGAAGAAAGAGAAGAAAAGGAAGGATAAATCATTTCTAAGCCAGGTGGATTCTTGAACCATTCCTAATTGGAGATTGACCGAGCAACATAATCAATTAGGTTACATAGGATACAGAGATGATAAATCCACTGTCAGGGTAAATAACAAAATATGTTAAGAATGATTTACAAACTGAGGGACATCACCAGCAACTTGGTTTCTTGGCTGCTTTTCATTATATCTGTGAAAGTCAACTTGGTACCAGATATATCTCAAACTCCAGAATATGTTGAGATGACACTAATTATGACCCTGGTTAGGATTTAAAATAGTGTCCTGATAAAACTTTGTAAAAGTATCAGATCTGAATCCACTCTTCTTTACTAAAAATATTATGAGATAGAAGGTTACAAACAGTAACTCTTGAGTAGAGATTGTTTCATCAAGGCATCAACTCATATTGTGCACAGATATAAGCAGTTCCCAGAGTAATCTTATTTCAAAGAATTTTAGGTATTATTAACTGGAGACAAATTTCACTGGCTCTGCTCATGATTGAAAGAAGAGAAATGTTTAAGTTAACACAACCTTCTCAGTAGGCACTACATTTACTGCTAACTCTATGATAGATGGCGCCCTTAATCCTGCCCCTAATTTATTAATATGTATTAAAGAAGCAATTCCAGTATAGGAAGATGAAACATTGCTTTATTCTTCCAAACTGGAAATCACGGTGAGCCTCTCTGAGCCTGTAAATGTACTGATATACATATATAAGCTATTCACACTTTGGATTGATTATGCCAATGGACTTTGAACTGGCTGATTCTGCTCCAGAGGGGACGTTTGGAAATGTCTAGAAGGTTATTAGACATTTCTGAATTGTTAAAAAAAACTTTTAAGTTAAAAATGAGGAAATTCATCAGGAATATTAAATACAATGGGAATTTTCAGAAGGTTGATTGGAAAATGAATGAAACAGAACATCAATAGTGCAGCTACTACGGTGTTGATGGTAGCCAGGTATCAAGGGACCAGGTATCCCTGATGGACTTTTCTCCACCCACTTCCCAGATACTACAAGAGCTTCCAGGATCTGTTCTATAGACACCAGCCTTGGTAAGTTTAATACATTTGAGAAAAATGAAGTTGGAATAATTGGATTCTCTCAAGTAAAGCCAATGAAGATGGTATAGGTGGGGAAAAGGGCTACCATCTTGAAAGACGCAGTGGCAAACACTTAGGTGTGGACCCTCAGCATTGACGTCCACACAGGAAAAGGACACAGTGTATAAAGAAACCTGACTGGCATCGCTGAACACCAGAACACAACGTGCATTCCCTAAATAAGGGATAGAAATGTAAGAGGCAATTGTGAGGAAGATGGAGGGTGATGAAGATTTGATTGTGAAGTGTTGAGGGTGACAGTGTGGCTCAAAGAAGCACTATTGTGAAAATTGTGCTTGTTGCTGTGATACCTCTCCCAGAGTTCTTCACTGGAAAACAGAGATAAAATTGGATCGGGAACCTCTTTTCCAATATGTGTTGGAAAAATCTTTCTGTAAATTGGCTCTTTGCATGTACTAGTTGGACACCTCTGAAGGATTTTTTTTAATAATCACCTATGTCCACTCAATTAGATGATCTGAACCAACATAAGTTACTTGGTGTGGTGGATGGAGGTTTAAGGATTTTTCCACGAAGATGTGTTAGAGCAAGTGTACTAACTCTTAAATATTTTGTGCCTAAAATCTGTATAGTCCAGTATAATCCAGTATAATCTGTGAGAAAAGCTGGCAGGTCTTGCAGGTTAACCTTGAACTCTAGATGGTTAAACAAAATGACATCTGTGAACATGTCAGTTATACTGGAAATAGAACAAACTAAGCTGGGACACAAAATGAAGAATGTGGGTTTTCTACTGAGATCCATTTGGTTGGCTGATTCTGTCTCTCGATAATTTCTTTATAAAAAATATTCAGGCAAATTTATAATGGATTTTTGGAGTGGTTGTTTTATTCCTAAATTCCAAAATGTTGTCACAGTCACAGCTTCTTTCTCACCTGGTGAAGAAGATCATGCTGTAAGATTATGGTGATGTACGCCTTATGACTGGGCAGAGACAAAGGCAAAAGCATCAGCAAGAATGATATTGACAGCAGCTACCTGGGCCAGGCCCTGTGACTGCAGCAGAGGCTTCAGGGAAAAATTGGTGACAAATAATAATAATAATAATATAAAGAAAAGAGAAGTGCTCACAAAAGGATGGGGGCAAAAATAGCTGATGCAAAAAGTCAAATTAATTCTGTATCAACCTGAACTGCCAAGCGGCATATCCACAGATGCCAAGATAGCAAAGCTATTTACCTACTAAGATCTTCTATGTTTTGAAGCAGAAGGCCCAGTACAAGTTCTAGTGAAGTTAAGACGTGTTCCATCTGGGTATCTGTAAATGATGCACTTTGTTGATGTTAAAGATAGCCTGTGGATAAAACTAGCAATAATTAGAATGGACTTTCAGAGTTAGTTCTCTTGTTTGAGGTTACCTTTATAACAGAGAACTCCTTTGCAAAAGTAACATACAGAAATGTTTGCCTTCAGTATGAATAAAAACCACTTAATTCAACAACAGAAGTGCTAACCAATGTGTAAAAAATAATCCAGTCTCCACTTTGCAAAGAATAAACCAGGTACAAGGGACATAAAATTTCTACCAGTTTTGTTTCCGTAGCATGTGTCCTAATGCTCACAGACCATGGTTTTGTGACTAGAAACCCATGATTACAATAAAAAATATATGTCAAATGAAGCAAAAATGTGTCACATGTTGAATGGTTTTAGGAAACTGTCTAGTCTAAGGCAACAAATTTTGGGGGACTTCACGTTTTAGGGTCAAACAATTATAACAATAAAGTAATAAATAATCAATAGTCACAAAACGTTTGGTTAACAAATCTTTGGATTAAGTGGTGTAAAAGAGTTCTCTGTGAATTTGGTGTCAGACTCGATTTCTTTGGGCAGGCTAAATTTGCCTTTAATGAGGACAGAAATGGACTTTGGAAGAATACATGTCAGTACATATTTGTTATTTAGGAGGAATGTTGTTTTGGGAAAATGATAAAGAGTGGTTAATATTTTAGTGTTTTGGCTTGGTTTGTTGAATCTGGTCACAAAGTATGGTTTTAGCTATGTAAGGAGATGGATTACTATGCTTTGAAATTCAGGTGTGGTTAATGTGGTAGTCTCGGAGGTGGGGGGGGTTTAAGAGGCAATTAGACTATAAGGGCTAAAATCTATAATAGGAATAAGGTCATTATAAAAGAGGCTTCACCCAGAATTCAACTTACTTGATCTTCTGCTTTATGCAATATGAGGGCACGAAAAGAAGGCAGGACCTCACCAGACGAAATGATGGTGACTTAATTGCGCTCCCCAGCATCCATACTATGAGAGAATACAACGCTGTTCTTTATAAATTATTTGGTCTCCACTATTTTATTATAGCAGCTGAAAATGAACTAAGGCAGGGTCTTCACAAACATTCATCCTGGCATTTTGCACATATCTTAGTGGTTCACATTTAGAAGATAAAATCCATCCCATGTGACTAAGAGAGAATTTCTCTTAGATTTCGTTAATCTCTGCCTGTTTTCGAAATCCTACTGTATTGTATCCTTGTTTATTATTAAAACTAGAAAAAGTTCAATCAAGATTGTGGATTTTAGGAGGCTGTTCTATCATCTAAATGCAGTAACTAGAAGAGGCGTACACGCCGAAGTACACCGCCTGGTCATAGATTTTACATGTGTTCAATTTGAATAGACAGAGACACGTAATTTGTATTACAAAGTGGTTGTGCCAATGTACATTCTCTCTCAAATTGCTCCACTGTGACTGGCCTTATCGAGATGAACATCAGGATAAATCCAGTGGGTGTCACCCCCGTAGTGGCGGGGCTGTCACTTGGCTTCTCGGACAGCACGGTCCTCTGATTCTCCTCCAGGAGATGTTCTTTGGGCTCTTTTGCCGGATCATTTTTATTTCTTTTGCTAGTAAGCATTGCAATGTCCCAGTACTCCTTCCTTAGAACTTAACCTCTTAACAATGCTCATTCCTTGGTTACCCTCTTTAAGCTCCTCAACTTTAAATCCTACTTTTGTTTCAACGATATCCTACCTAAACACTAAATCAAAACAATTCCCAGCCTATAGTTTATTATAGCCAATATTCTGTTCAACTTTTCCAACTCAATAATTGTCATGTCAAACTAAAGATTCCATAATGAGTTCCTGATATTTGCCTCAAAACGTAACTCTCCAGATTTTTCCATCCCAGTAACGGACAAATTCATTCTTTCCTTTTTTTCAGACCAAAAACATTTAAGTCATTCTTTATTCTTATTTTCTTGCACACAAAAATTCAATATTTTCCATCAACACTTTAGGATCTACTTTCACAGCTATTGCTTTTTGAAATTTCTCATCACCTCTGCTGTGCATGAGGAATTGCCTTGAGTTTGGCATTATTCAATGTATATCACAACCTGCAATGTTATAAACACTTCTAACTTTTGTTGTTCTTTGTAGTACATATCTTTCACTAGGGCAAGTTTAAAAAATGCTTTTGGGAAAAGGCAAATAACAAGAAAGCCATAGCAGAATCCCTGTTTATGTCGAAGGATATGTGGATTTCATTAAAATAAGGATGAAATATATTTTATTTTGAATAAAATAAAATTTTTTATCAAGATATATCAGCACAAATGGGTTTTGCCATTTGTTTGCTTTGAGGAAGTACCTGCTTAGTATTACACAGTTATATAATAAACATTGTTCAAGGCAGTGTGCAGTCTTCCATTTCATTATAAAGAACAAAATTGCTTCTTTGTAGCAGACTTCTGTTTAACTTTATTTTTCTATGCAAAAAAAAAAACTCTTTGAAAGTTAATTGGGTTTCATTCTGGAAGTATTATGGGCTGAATCTACACAGCAAGTTTACAATGGAGATCTTTATCATTCTTTGCTTATTTCTTTCAATTTATTTTATGGGCATTGAGTTCATGTTTCAAATACTCGACATTTTAAATTATTCAGCCATAAGCTTGTCAATATTACCTTCCAATAGATTTCAATTTTATTGAGATTTTATTTTGTGGTTTAGACTTTTTAAGACATTATTTCTTTTATTCTTCATGTTTGTTGATAAAGTTGCTCTTCTTTTTACTTTCAAGTATTGACATATTTTATTCTTGCTTAAATTAATCAGTTGTAGACCTGCTGAGTCTTTTACCTTCAATCTAAGTCTGGTTTATACTAATTCATGTTATTTTTCTGTATTTTTAAAAGTATTATGATTTCATGATTTGATTTTCTCCTTAGTTTCAATTAAATTGCTTTTATGATAGTGTTACATACTTCTCACACTAAACAATGAAAACTCCATATGGTAGTTTTCCTAATTTTTTACCAATATCAGGTTTTTGTTGTTTTTTTTTTTTCTTTCTGGTAATGATTACATTCTTGTATAACTTAAATTAAGAATCGGCCATGGAGTTTTCTTGGCCAATTAAATTTGAGCTGAAGTGACAAATCTCACTTCTGGGCAGTAGATCTAAGTGTCAGGTAGTGATTTTTTGGAGTCTTCTTTTTCTTCTTCTGTGTAGATCAGAAATATCCCCCATCAGCCTACTCTCAGAATGGACTAACTCCCAAAGATAACGCAGGGAAAAATCCCCAGTTAATCAGTAGAACAAATATCACATATTGAGAAATAGTCATCTGAACATGATAAAATTTGGTGTTTGTTACTACAAAATTAACTACCATATACTGAATAAGTAGTTATTTCTATCATAATTGCACTAAAAGGAAACAAACCTTACTATTCAAGAAATGCATCAACAAAGCACAGGAATGTTGCATTTTCAAGTTCATGAGACCCAGTGTCTCTAGCCCAGTCTAATCATCAGAGAAATGTCAGACAAATTTCAACATGGATGCCACCTGCAATGCACCTGATTAGTTATGCTCAAAATTGTTAAGGTTATCAGAACCAAGGGAAGTCTTAGAAAAGATCGCAGTTGATATGCACTTAAAAAAAAAAACAGATAAATATAATGTGATATGCTGGCTGTGATTGTGCAACGAAGTAAAGACATTCGTTAAAAAGTAAAAGTATGTGAATAAACAATAGGCATTTTAAATATTTTAAATGAAAGAACACAAAATATCTGAATGAAACCAAAGAAATGTTCATATTCTGATCCAATAACTTCTATCCTTCTCTAAATACATCTCCATTTTTTTTTTTATAAGAGCCGTGACTGCATAATTCCTGAGTCTGTGCACACATGAAGTACATACAGTTCAGTTCCCTTTACATATAAATGGCCAATGGACGACACATAGAATTCTCAGGTCCCAGCCTAATTTCCTTAAGGACTCGGAGGTGATAACTCCCTTATTTCTTTGTTCAGAATTACAATGAATTCAGAGGCAAACCTAATCTTACTAGTTTTGTTTTTTGAGCAATCTGTATTTAGACTTGAATGTTTTATGTATTTTTTAATTCCAAATATATTTATCTTTTGAGGACTTTGCATATGTGACTTTACAAACATGGGTGTGGGTTGCTTGTATCTCTGGGTCACATTTATTTTGGTTTGTTTTTTGCTTAGATAGTTGGTCTTTTTTATTTCTATTTTCTTATATTCAGTTTGGAAGATTCCTGATACCTGAAGACTGACCTCTGCCCCTGACTCTTCATCTGTTTTGTCCCTTCATCCATTCATTTCTCTTTGGAGAATGTTTCTTCTGAAACATTGATCCTGTTTAATTATTGTTTTTAAACGACAGAATTAGGAGCATCCAACATTAGAAGAAACACGAAATGAGAAATATTCATTCATCACAGCTGGAATAACATTCCTTTCAAATCTCGTCACATGGGGGGATAAGTCCACGGAGCTTCCACCCCAAATTCTGAGGCCAAGCTGCTGCTTCTTTAGAGTGGCTCTTTTGGGATCCTGCTTTTCCCAACATCCTGGGTCTCTGTTGAAGAAGGAATAAACCTGTAAGACAGCCTGCGCCCTTCTCTTCCTGCCATGCCCTCTGTACCCAGGGCTACTTACCGCATGCTCTTGAAAGCTGTGTCGTCAGCAACAATCACCATTCGGGGCCTTTTCCTCCTCATCTTGCCAACTTCCAGTGCTTTCTTTTCTTATATCTGTTTTTCTTTCTTTTTTTTTTTTTTTGAGACAGAGTCTCAAGCTGTCACCCTGTGTAGAGTGCTATAGCGTCACAGCTCACAGCCTCCAACTTGTGGGCTCAAGCAATCCTCTTGCCTAAGTTTTTCTATTGTTATTAGAGACAGGGTCTCGATTTTGCTCAGGCTTGTCTTAAACTCATGAACTCCAATGCACCCAACTCAGCCTCCCAGAGTGTTAGGATTACAGGTGAGAGCCGCCGCACCGGGCCCCAGTGCTTTCTTGGAAGTATCTCCACATCTCAGATTTCAGTGAGAGAGTAGCCAGTCCACTAACCCCACGTTCACTTTTCTTGCAGTCTTTAAACGACAATGGATGAGGAGCAGAGAAATGGAGCAGCGGGACATGTATGTCATGACAGAACAGAGCCACAGCTACCTGTTACTGTGGAAATTTTGTGTGAAAACATGAGGAACCTCCCTGCTATTTTAGTATTTTAGTCCGTGCAAACCTGCTACTTGTGTTAGGGGGAAATTCAGAATAAGGGAAAAAATGTCGCTGAGTTTGCCCCGAAATTCAGAGTCAACAAAGCAATGACCTGAATAATCCCACGTTATGTTCTTCATTGCATATCAGAGACTTGCTATAAACACTCGCCTTCAGCAACGGTGCATGATCTGCTCGGTCCCCAACCTTCCAAGTAGACCCCTACGTGCCTGTTGGTCACACGTGGGGACGTGAAATCTTGGAGGATGGAAGATCTCGCACTAGGAGCACATTCCATGTCTGCTGGAAACCACCAAGTACTAATTATTGGCAGTTGTTTTCATTGGCACCCTTCCCTGAACACACTGACCATTCTAGATTTCCTTCCTGGAAACTTCTGAAGCACTATTGCAACGCTCATGTCTTGGGCTCTATATGCAAAGAAGTGTGGTTGAGGAATGATGCCCATGTCTTCTGTATGGTTAGTCTATCCCTTGAAATAACACAGGAAATTATAATAGAAAGCCCAAGTTGTTGATTTTCAAAAAATAAATTTAGCACAACCACTAGATATTGTTTTTTACTGATTCTCTGTATCCACTATATTTCACTTTCTTCTGTCCACACTATTTGTGTTTCATCTTTTCATGATTTATTTGTCATTCCTTTTTTCCTGATTTTGTCACATGGAGGACTTTCTAGAAAGTTTTGTTAAACAAAAATGGCTAAAAAGTAATAAATAAAATCATGTAAGATAATACCCATTACAAATTGGCAATAATAATGTCAATAAAATCTAACATAGGATTATTCAGAAGCCAATTTCTTTATCTCCTTCCAATAAATCAAAATAATGTTTTGAGACAGACATTAATAAATATTATTTTGCTTTAAATACACATTGTCATATAATCTTAATAACAACCATTTGATATAAATGTTACAATTCCACTTCTTTTAGTTAAACAAATTTAAGCAGAGTTTAATTATATTATACATGGCAGTTGTGTTAATTTGCTTTTGTGGTGAGCCTTTTCTTTTTTTTTTATAATTTTATTGAATCATAATTCTGTACATTGGTGCAATCATAGGGCATGATTCATATACATTCAGAAATGTTTTGATCATACTGTTACAGATAGCCTTCATGGCATTTTCTTGATCACTATATAAAG
>CAUYON010002471.1:0-10428 GCA_963573935.1 Arctocebus calabarensis | reverse complement strand
CTAAGCCATAAGAATATAGTTGAAAAGTGAAATTGTACATTTCTTGGCCAACATGTGAAATTGTCTAGAGTATTTTTTCCTTAAAAACAAAAAGAAATAATAATGCCAAGAAAGTAACGTTCACATGGTCAAATAAGACATTATAGAGTGCTTTGACTCTGAGGCTCAGTATGAAGTCATCAGTTAACTTCTTTTTTTTTTCCAAAGTCTCAAAAAATAGGGAAAATGTTACTTTCTTGGCATTATTATTACTAATATTGCTTAATATTTTGATGCAGTAATCGTTTGTTTTCTTTTCTGTAAGTATTTATCTTCGTTCATTCTTTACGTGGTTTTTGTTTCTAGTCCTTATCTTAAACATTGTTACTATTATTAAATTTTAAGCCTTTTAAATTCTGTGAAGGCAAAAAGTGGAAACCTAGTGAACACACGTATATGTAAAAAGAAAAAAGCAGAAAACCAAAACACAACAAAAACAGAAAGAAATGGGATGATGGAGGAGTTAGTTATAAATCACATTTATTACTCTCATACTATGCAGAACAAATGAGGTTAATAACCAGGTGTATCGTGTTCTTGGAAAGGAAAAAATAAATTCCACACGGGAACTTGATGACCCTCTCAATCTTTAGACCTGGAAGGATCTTTTCTCATCGAGTCCACCTCTGTCTCTCTCTGGTTGCTGTTTAGAGTAGGGCTGATCCTTATAGCAACAGAGCTCAGGGTTTCCAGGAAACTCCCCCACAGTTTATGAAGGCGCCCTAAGATAGGAGCTACCTACAACTTGGGTCCCAATCCTTGTATTATCAGATATCTACAGCCAAGGGGAGGACCAGTTAACCACGGTGACATGCAGAAAGCAGCCCAGAAAATTTTACTGACCACATGGCCCCCCAGCTCTGCACTAACAGTCTCTTGGCCTCCCCACCCAGTTATGTTAGTGGAAACAAAAAGGACAGGGCGCCTTAACTTTTAGATGAACTTATGTTAAATGATTTCTTAAAAGCAACTCAGATATTTACATATTATTTAAAACTGTTTTAGACAAATAAAACTGATAAGGGTGGAAAAAATGAGCACCAGGAACTCTGGGTGCAGGCAGGGTGGACACCTATTGGCACAGCTGGTTTCTAACTCAACTGAGTTCCTGAGGTCCAGCTCTGTCTCTAGGCAACAACACTAAAGGCCACGGTGCTGGTGTAATACGGATGTGTCTTCTCTGGATCAGGTTCTGTGTTAGCCGCCTTTCCCTGGGCTTCTGAGAGAAGAGTTTGGAGCCTGGGCCAGAAGACATACATAGTGATTAACCAATCTTCCACACAAAGGCTAAGTGCGTCTTTTGTGGTGCTTTCCTTTGAATGTGTTTATGGAGAAACTCTGCACACTGAGGGGGTGGTGCGGTGGTAGAAACTGTATGTCGCTCTTGTTTGCTATCCTCTCCAGCCCCACTTCCTTGGCTGGGTTCAAGTTCCCCATCTCGCTGGATCATCCTGCAGGTCTTGAGTGGCTGTCCTGTCTTCAGCTTCACTCTGCCTATAGTCAACCTTCCATGTCATGGTCAAAGTCCTCTTCCCCAGACTCTAATCTGCCTGGGAGTCCCATGTAATCCCTTCCCTCGCTCCTGATCACCCTCAGGGTACAGTCAAGCCCCTCACCATAACAGATCCAATGTCCTCCGTAGTCCTGACTGTCCTTGCTCACCTTGGCCCCACACTTTGATCATCTTCTCCCCTCGCCTGGTAAACCCTGGTAGCACTGAACTTCACACGTCTCTGAACACAAGGTTCTGCTCCAAGCCCCGGGAGTACCTCCTCTTAGACCTCACCCACTAGTCCTCATTGTTTGTTAAGTCACATCCAAACATCTTAGATGGATAGATGGATAGATAAAACTCTTATGCTACCTTCAAAACTTAATTCATAAAAGATTAGTAGGAAGAAGAATATTTTGTTGTCATTGATATTTGCTATCTTTGTTTTACTAATAACATCCAAGCTTTTTCTCAGGTGAATAATTCAATTCTTAAACTTTATCTATTTTTCTATTTATATAGAGTTTCTAATAATAAATATTTGTCTAAGAAGGCAAACTATTTGTTCATACATGATGCAAAAAAATTTTCTTTTTACTACCTTTAAATGCTGTGTTTTAGATTCAGTGAGTAGGGTTTCACTTCACTAAGAAGTTGCCTATAGTTAAATTCCACAAAAATTTTATTGATTTTGAATGTTTTGAATTATTAATTGTAACCGTAATTAAGAAGTATTTCCTGTGGGGCACAGTGGCTCACACCTGTAATCCTAGCACTCTGGGAGACCAAGATAAGTGGATTGCTTCATCTCAGAGGTTTGAGACCAGACGGAGCAAGAACAAGACCTTGTCTCTACTAAAAACAAATAAATAAATAAAATATCTGGGCATTGTGGTGGTCACCTATAGTCCCAGCTGCTCAGGAGGCTGAGGCAAGAGAATTACCTGAGCCCAAGAGTTTGAGGTTGCTGTGAGCTGTGATGCCATGGTACTCAACTAAGGGTAACAGAGTGAGAGTCTGTCTCAAAAAAAGAAGTATTTCCTAATTTTTAATAAATTCATACACTTCACTTAACAAGAACAGCAAAACCAAATTTAGAAGTCACAGCCCTCAACGTAAGTTTGCCATAAATTACTTCTGAGTGGAACGGCTCACAACAGAATCCAAGTGATAAAAGTTCCAACCTTTATATTTTAAGTTCCTTCTTCCTTCTGAATTTGATGGCTTCAGGGATATCAGATATTAGATGCTCCTCCCCCCCCAAAAAAAATATAAGCAAGTAACAATTTATCTCCATTTTCTAGTTTCTACCAGAAAATACTTGTCCCATCTTAAAGTGACCTGAGAAAATCAACCAAACCTGAAGTCTCCCCCATTCTAGAGGAGAAACTCAGGCAAGAATATTTTTGAACATTACCTGGGTGGTCAGTCAAGTTATATGGGCAATCCACTTGTTCTCTTAATTGTACTTGATCCAGAAACTCCTGGAATCATCACCTACTAACACTGTCCCCACTCCTGCTGTGATAGTTCCTGTCTCTTGAGCATTTTACTTAGTTAATCTTGAACTGAATAGCCAGAATTTTTAGAGCCAGTTCCATCCCAAGCACTACCTTGGTCCTGCATTAGGTCATGACTGGTGTTAGACCTGGGTGGAAAAAAAGTACAATACTGGCCATTGGCTTTAGTTTTCTGAGACATAATTCACATGCAATTCACCCATTGAAAGTATATACTTCAATAGATTTTTATCACCTTTACAGATAGGTGCCCCTATCACCACAGTCATCTTCAGGACATGTCATCTCAAACAATACCCTGAATCCTATAGCTCTCACACCCCTATTTTTCCATCCTCCCTTTGCTTCCTATTAATTCACTAAGCCCTAAGGAAATATTAATTCACTTTTTGTCTCTATAGATTTCTCCATTCTGGACTTTTGAATAAATGGAACTATACAATATACAGTTTTTGTAAATTGTTTCTTTCACTTAGCATATTTTTATGTTCATCTATGTTGCATTATGTATCATAACTTCATTCCTTTTTATGGCTAAATAATATTTCATTGTTGTATATATCACATTTTGTTTATCCATTCATCAGTTGATGGATATTTGAGTTGTTTCCACTTTGGGGCGATCATATATAATGCTTCTATGAACATTTAGGTACAATATTTCTTGCACTTAGCATACATAAATTTTCTGATTTGTCTTTTTATGCTAAATCAAAGAAATCCATTTCAGGCATACGCTATGGGAAAGAATTCTCTTGAAAGGTCTCTGGTGATTAGTAAGTCAGACAATAAGTATTTGTTAGCTGTTCTCTATGGGTCCTAGTGCATGAGTGAACCAGACACAGTTCCTATAATTAGGCAATCTATAGTATTGGGGGAGACAAACAAGGAATGTGGAGATGAAAATACAGTAATGTAATGCTTGGGGCATTAAGGTTAGTAGAGAGGGAAAACTAAGGAGGGGCAATAGATGCAAAGTTGGAAAAGCAGGGAAATTAAAATTTACTTTAAAGAAATAGAATTTTTGTTTTTTGTTTTTTTTAATTTCAGGTTAATATGAGGGTTCAAAGACTTAGGTTACATTGTTTGCCAAGTTGTAGTTGAGCTCTTCACCCAAAGGGGTGTGCCGTATACCCTTGCATTGTGCCCGTTAGATGAGAGCTAAGCAATCTTCCTTCTTCCTCCTTTCTCCCTCCTTCTCTCCTCTTTCCTCTCCCCACTTGATTTGAATTGTGTTTTTCTCTTGTGTAGGTGTTTATCTATTGGTAAGTAAGTTTACCTATTGGTAAGATGTTTATCTATCGGTAATAAATAGGACATTTAAATAAAGTCTTAAAAGACAAAGAGCTATTCAGAAAGACTTGAGGAGAGAGAGAAGGACATTTCTAGCAGAGAAAATGTGCAAAGAATTAGAGGTAAGAGAAAACAGGAACATGTAGGGGAACTCCCAAATGATCAATAGCACAAGAGTAATTGTAGTGAAAAATGAATCTGGCGAGGTAGGTGGGGGCTAGATCACGAAATGCCTTAGGTAAAATGCTGACAGATTTACATTTTATTCTGAAGACCATTAATGGCCATTGAAAATGGAAAAAAAGGAAATAAAAGAATCAGCCTGGAGACAGTCAGAATAACAGATTAGAAGAGGTGAAACTGGATGCCTGAATTAGTAAGGAAGTACAAGCAAGAAGCCATCAAAGCCAAAATGAAGGCAATGACAAAGGGATGGAGAGAAAGAAATGTTTCACCAACATTTAGAAAATAGAACTGTGAGGACTGGGAGCCCATTTAAATGTGGAGTAAGCACAGGGAGTAGGATGGTGAGCAAGCACATGGATATAGCTAAAGATCAACTCCATTTCTGGCTTTGGACACTGAATTATGGAGACATTATTCCCTGTGGTGGGAAATAAAGGAGGAAGAAGTCGTCTAAGAGAGAGGAAAAATCATGAGTTCTGTTTTGTATAAGCCGAACTTGAAACGTCAGTTCATCATTAGACATCAGCCAGAGGTGTCTAATCAGCCACTGAATATAGCTGTTTTTAATCTATATTCTTTTTCCAGGATGAAGAATATTAGGGATTAATAGTTATATGCATGGGAAGTTAGGGCCATGAGTGAGAATGAACTTATCCAGGGGAAGTTTGCCAGAATTGGTGATGGGAAGGAGGAAGTTTGAGGACAGAATTTAGTAGAACACCAATGTTGAGAAGGCACGAGAAGAAAGCAGACGTCAAGAAGACTGAGAATGGCCCACATCACAAAGTTCAAAGCTGCAGATGCTGGCACAGATGTGGAGAGAAGGGGACACTTTCACACTGCTGGTGGGAATGCAAACTAATGCAGCCTCTGGAAAGAAGTATGGAGAATCCTCAAAGAACTCCAATTACACCTCCCATTTGATCCTGCAAGCCCACTACTAGGCATCTACCAGAATTTTTTTAAAAATTCATTTTATCATAAGAACATTTGCACTAGATTGTTTATCACAGCTTGATTTACAATCGCCAAGATGTGGAAACAACCTAAATGCCCACCGACCCAGGAATGGATTAACAACCTGTGGTATATGTATGCCATGGAATACCATTCAGTCATTAAAAGATGGAAACCTTACATATTTTGTATTAACCTAGATAGAGGTGAACACATTCTTCTTAGTAAAGTATCACGAGAATGGAAAAGTAAGTAACCAATGTACTCAATGCTAATATGAAGCCAGTAGATGATGCCCACATAAGAGGAAAACGCATTTCAATTCAAGTTTGGGGGAAGGGGTCACAAGAGGGGGAATGGGAGGAGGGAGGGAGATTGGTGTGCTCCCACTTAATGGGCACACATAAGCGTGTATGGCACACCTCTGGGGTGCAGGACACAGCTACAAGAGGGACCCTACCTAACAAACGCAAACTTTGTAACCTAGTAGTTTGTAACCTCACATTAACCTGAAATTTAAAAAAAAAAAGAAGATGGAGAAAGAGTGTCTGTCCGGAGAGGTAGGACAGGTGGGATAAATAGGTTGCATTTCCATTTTACTTGGCATTTCAGAAGTGACTGCACTGGAGGATAGTTTCAGTGGTGAGTTGGAGGCTGACATCAGGTTATAGTGCGTAAGGAGTAGGGGAGAAAAAGCACGAGTTTTCTTTAAGAAGCTTTGGCTGAGCAGGTGTAGAGGAGAAAGTGAAGGGAGATAAGACGGAAACTGGACCAAAGAACAATGTCTTGTTTCTGTATAATTTTTTTGCTTATTTTTATAGCATTGTATGGCTACAAAATTAATACTTGGCAACTGTAAAAAGGTTCAAGTGATTCAGAAAGCTACACAGTATAGAAAAGTCTTGTATAAGGCAAAAGACAGGAGATAGCCATTGTTAAGAGTGTGTACTTTTTATACTTTTACTAGGGAGATAAGATATAATAGTTTTAAATATTAATCAGTGTGTTTCTTATTCCTAGAAATTCCTTTTTACATTCTTTGCCTGCCTCTGCTCTTTCCCTACTTAACCTGGTTCCTTGTTTATCTTATCGAAGGGTAGTTCGAGCAAAAACCTGGAGAGAAAGAAAAAGTCCACTCTCAATTTTGAGGTTCAAAGCACTCTTGGAATCCCAGGCAGAGATAAATCTTTAAGAGAAACGTTCTGAGTCCAAGGACTTGAGGTTCTGAAGGACCCTAAACCTGAAGCTTGTGATGCAGTGGCAGAGTGCAGGAAGATGAGCGTTTTCCTGCAACACAGGACACAAAAACAAAAACGTATCTGGAGCTGGAGCTGGAGCATTGGGTCAGAAGCACACGGGCGCAAGGGGTGGCAGAGGCAGGTAAATGTCCTGAGAAGGGTCAGAGAACCCTCGACCCTCCTGGGCTGAGCTACAGGGAAGGGAGGAGAACCACAGAGGCTCCTACCCTGCCATGACCTCCCCTGCTCACTGCGGCCAACCAATGTGGTTTCTGTTCCGTGCTCTGGCCCCTTGCTCCTATTTGAACCGTCAGGCGTGCTCCTGCCTCAGGACCTGTGTGCTTGCTCTTTCCTCTGCCTGCAATCCTCTCCCACACACACCTGTGGCTCCTTTCCACCCCTCCTTCAGCTCTCCCCTATCAAAATAAGCATTCCTGACCATCCCTTTGAAAACAGCAAATACTTCTTGCCCTAACCCTCCTCGTCCCCTCATTTTATTTCCAAAACACTTACCTAATACTCTACATATTTTACTTATTTATTCTTTTATTGTCTATCTCTATGCACCACGAATTAAGCATCGGAGGGTCAGAATTTTCTTGTTGTTGCTGCTGGTATGATTCTGCTTCTCTCCATATCAGTGGACACAGGGTTAATCTCACTCTTTTTTTCACTGCTCTTTTACTGAACTTAGAACAATGGTTGGCACTCTATCCAAGATTAATCAAAATGGTTGGTTAAATATATGAGTGCATAAATGAATGAATGAATGAATGAATGGGCAGGCAAGGGATGCTCCTTTCCTGGAAATTATGTAAGCTCACCTAGAAATCAGATGTTTCTCTCCAGACAAAGAAAGAGAGAAGGCTTAAGTTAATTGAGAAAACTCTGAGTTAGTTACATTTTCCCTGATTTGACTCAGAATAGGCTTGTGTCACTAGGCAGAAAGGAAGCTCAAGAAATTAAGTTTCCTATAGAAAAAAAATTCTTAATATTTGATTTACACTTAAGTTTGTGGCATCTGAGACTTGTCTGCCACAAATATATGAACCTTTACATATGTGTGTTTCGTTGCATTTCATAAAAATTGAATCTGTATATATTCCTCAACTGGCCCCTTTCACTTAATAATATCTGCATCCTTCCATGACACAGGACACAGATTAATCTCGTTCTTTTTAATGGATCTGTAGCATTCTGTTTGTATGAAGGCATTACAATATATTTAACCAACCCCCTATGGACAGACTTTTAGGTTTTTCTCCTGATTTTTTTACTGTGTCTAAAAGTACCTCAGTGAACATCTTGGTTTCCGTACAATCAATTCTTCAAATTGTTCAGCCAATGAGGGATGCATATTTAAAATACTAAGTGATGTTAATAAATTGTAGAGAAGGAAGATTTTTCTAAAGTGAGATTTGGGCATGTTTATAGGCTCAGGAGAAAGAGGTGCAGATACCCAAGTGTAAAGGGATTGCCACAGAACAAGTCCCCAAGAGAACAGGGCAAAGTTAGGACTCAGGTTGTTGGTTGAAGAGTCAGACTCCTGCCTGGAAGGACAAAGAGACATTTTAATATTGAAGAGAAGGAGAAAAGGATCAAGGAAATCAGTTATAGGTGGAGGATCCCATACGAGAGCCTTTCTTGTCTTTATAGAAGGAGATGTGGTCAGGCTGCAATCTAAATTATTTTTTTTTATTTTGTGATTGTCTAAAAATGTACTCAGTAGTGGAATGTAAGAGAGGAAAGGGCAAAATGGTTGGATTTATCCAGAGTTTAATATTACCATATTTTACCGTATATAACGTTCACCCACATTTTTGGCCCAAACTTTGAGGGAAAAAAAAATTTCATTTTTATTTTTGAATTCAAATTGAAAGCTTAAAGCTTGCAGTGTATGAAAACCATTTTGAAATTTTCCAAGGGATTTTCCAATAATTTTTGTAAAAATGTCAGCTAGATTACTAGCTCCTGCCTAACGCACAGGAGGAGAAATGCATGCCTCTTCACTGGCCGAAAATGCTTTTGTTGCAAGTTTATTGTAAGTTCAACAAAACTAATGACCATATTCCTGGGTATTAGCTTGCATACAGACATTATTCTTGTTTTATAGAGTTACATTTTTAACACATAAGCTCAAATACAATTAAAAACATTTATAGAGATACAGAATTAGTACTACCCACGTGTAATGCACATCTTTATTTTTCCCTCAAAAATTTGAGCAAAAAAGTGTGCATTACACATAGCAGAATATGGTATGAAAAGGGCCAGAAAAGCAAAAAGCATTAGACAGGAAAGGCTGTTGTTGACCAGGGTGCCGCTGAAGTATCCGATGATGAGATCTAGGCCGATTAGGAAAGGAAACAAATCAAAAAGAAGCCAAACGTGTGAGAGGGAAGAAAGGCACCAGGGGATGGAAGTTCTGAGATAGAAAGTGAGAGGGTGTCAGAGCAAGGAAGTGCAGGAGTTTTGAAAAATGGGGTTTGAGTTCAGAGGCTGGGCTATCGATGTCGAGGATTTGGGTCAGACCCAGGCGGTGGCACTGCTGTGCCTGCGTCCACCTCAGCAGTGCAGAAGGGCCCTTTGTCTCTAGAACAAAATCAGAAAACATTCGTCCCACATTGCTGTATTTCCCAGGGTCCACATCAGTCAGTTTAAAATAAACATCAAATACTGTATACAGTGAAGCTCAAATGAAGCTCCAGCAACGGCAGACTAATTCCTTTTCGGATCTGTTCACCATTGTGCCCTGGAGATAAAAACCCACATTTCATCTCCTATTTTCCGTTTTCATTCCCAATCTTCAGTGAGCAACTGTTTCGGGGTGCATGCAAACACAAACACGCACACACACATACACCCCTTTTCAAAAGAACAAACAACAGTTTTCAAACACTGTGCAGTGTAAACGAGGGGTCGGTAAACATTTTTTTCTGTAAGGAGCCAGATATTAAATATTTTTAGCTTTCTGGGCCACGTATATCTCTGTTGAAACTCCACGACTGCTGTTATCATGCAAAAGCAGCCACAGACAACATGGCAGTGAATGAGCTTGGCTGCATTCCAAAAGCACGTTATTTATGGACACTAAATGGAAATTTCACATACTCCTCATATGGTGTGAAATATTCTTCTTTTGATTTTTTTTTTCCAACCAGTTAAAAATATAATAACCATGCTTAGTTTGCAGGATGTACAAACACAAACACTAAGCCAGATTTGCCCCCTCCCCACGTAGTTTGTCAATCCCTGGTCTAAATTTCCACAGTCATGTGCCACATTATAAGCTTTCAGTCAACAAAGGACTACATATACGGTGGAACTATAAGATTAGGATGGAGCCGAAGAATTCCTATTGCCTGGTGACGCTGCAGTCATTATAACATGGTGGCATGTGGTGTTTGTGGTGATTGTGATGTACACAAGTCTGGGCCGCAAGTTGTGTCAAAGTATAACACGTACAATCAGGTACAATACATAACATTTGATAATGACAATAACGGACCATGTTACTGGTCTGTGTATTTCATACACTGTGCTTTTTATTTTTTATTTTTTATTTTTTTAATAATTTTATTGAATCATAATTATGTACCTTGGTGCAATCACAAGGCACGATTCATATACATTCAGAAATATTTTGATCATACTGTTACAGATATCCTTCATGGCATTTCCTTGATCACTATGTGTTGTTTTA
>CAUYON010002469.1:0-22609 GCA_963573935.1 Arctocebus calabarensis | reverse complement strand
CATGAAACTTAGTTTGGCTGGATAGAGGATCCTGGGTTGAAGGTTATTTTGTTTTAGGAGATTAATGGTGGAGGTCCACTCCCTTCTTGCTTGGAATGTTTGGGCAGAAAGATCTGCAGTAATTCTAATATTCTTCCCCTTGTATGTAATGACTTTCTTGCATCTGGCTGCTTTTAAAATCTTCTCCTTCATATTAACTTTAGTAAAATTCACTACAATATGTCTAGGGGACGTCTTATTCGGGTTAAGTCATGCTGGGGTTCTGAAACTATCTGCTATCTGAATTTCAGAGTCTCTTGGTATATCTGGAAGCTTCTCTTTCATAATCTCAAGAAGAAGGGACTCTGTGTCATGTTAAGCCAGATCGTTGCTTTTAGGGATCCCTATAAGACGAATATTGGTTTTCTTTGAGTGATCACAGAGATCTCTGAGAGAATGATCTGTTTTTGCCTTCCATTTCTCTATCTCTTTGAGCATTTGATAGCGTTCAAAGTCTCTGTCCTCGATGTCAGAAATCCTTTCTTCAACTTGCTCTATTCTGTTGATGTGGGCTTCTACTGTATTTCTCATCTCTTTGAGGGTTGCAACTTCTTGTCTCAATGTGTCGAGATCATTGGTCATTTTGTCTTTGAATTGGTTGAATTCTTGAGACATCTTCTGAATTAATCCTATAATCTCTACCTCCATGTTAGTTTCCATTTTATTAATCTTGTTTGCTATCCAGATTCTAAATTTGATTTCAGACATCTCTGCTATTGGTTTGTCGATGGGATAGTCTGGATTGGATGGTTTGTCATTTTGGGGGGGGAGTTGCTCCACTCTTTTTATTCATGTTGCCAGAGTTTTTCTGCTTGTTCCGCCCCATGTTTGTTTTTCAGTTTTTAGCTATATGAGCAGGACAGTGAAACTGGACTGGAGACTTCTATGGTTGTGGTTGACCAGCCCTCTACCTAGGTACTGGTGTGGTGATTGCAGCTTGTACATTTCAAGAGTTCCAGTCCAATTGTAAATGCAGTCAGTCTGAATTGTGATGAGTTGGAGTTCTAGACCTCCAATCCTGGGCAGGGGGTGAACTGAAGTATCAAGATGGCAAGGAAAACCTTTATAACACCAATCACATTAATAGCAAATGGGCTAATACATTCGTAGAAGGGCTACCAGACACCTAAGCCCACAGATGCGCCCACAGTTAGAAACATCGACATACAAAGAAAACATAACAAACAAACAGCCAATCACAGAACACAGCTAAGAAGAAAAAAAAAAGACAATTCTACAATAAAAATGCTTCTTATAAAATACTTTAGTATAGAGAAGAAGAAAAGCCTCTAACAAATATGATATAAGCACTCGTAGAAGCTATAAGAAGGGAGGGAGAGGAGGGGGAGAGAGAACAAAGAAATTAACATGGGAGAGGAAGAAGAATGTTCAGTTGAGAATAGGAGGTAATAAAAACAGCCTAAGAAAAGAAAGTGAAGTAAGGAATTATTTGTAGATAGCGCCTCCAAGAAAAGGATATTCAAGAAAAAAAAAACCAATCTCAAAAATATTATTATTCTTATATGTATATAGAATTGCAGTCCAGTCTGGCAACAATGATCTGCTGTGAGAAGGGAGCATGGGAGCGGGGCTCTTGGTGACTGCGGGGGGAGGGGGCTCGCGGTTGCTGCAGAGCTCGAGGGCCACGCAGTGTCAGCGGTGGTGGTGTCACTATTTGCGGGGCCGGCAGCACCGCGGCTCACAGTAGCAGTGGCTTTGGCGTCTGCACCACTACCACAGCAGCACCAGCAGCGGCGGTTGCTATGGCCACCGCTCACAGCGGCTCTCAGCAGCAGTGAAGGCTGGAGGGGAGGAGGCTTTGCGGGGCTGTTGGTGGGAACTTGAACTTCAGTTAATCTCCAGCTGAAGTGCCCAGGGGCCCTCCTTGGCAACTTCCAGAGCTCAAAGTGTCTTTTCCGCACCTCTCAGTCTTCACTAGGGTCCCCACCTAGTGTAACGCTGGCTGGGCACCCATTCTTTCTCTCTCTCATTGATCTGGGGAAAAGGCACTAGCCATTTTGGACATTCCAATGTGTCAGTCCAGCAGAGTCCAGACCCCTCGGCTCACGCCAGGGCTGCCCAGGTCTCCGTGGTTCCTAGCAGTGCCCCTTTCTGATCGTCAAACTCTGAATTCCACGCTTCAGTGGAATTTTCTCTGAGTAGAGCTTGTGGGTTGGGACCTGCTGTCCTCCCTGTGGGAGGGGCCAGCTGCCCCTCCACCGGGCAGGGGAAAATGGTTTGCAACAGTTTCCACAGTTAAGATCTATATTTCAAACACACCAATCCTCCCGATCTCTGTGTCTCACCAGCTGCCCGTCCTCTCCAATAGTTCACATGGGGAAAGATCCAGAGCTCCCACCCTCTCACCTGCTGACTGGGGAGAGATGGGCTATAGGACCGTCTCCACCGCCGTCTTCCTGTATCCAAGAGCCAACTATCAATATTATTACTATCGATCCTTTAACTCCCATCACTTCTACTCAGAGATTAAGTTTTCACTGTGGTTCATGTAGCTTAGACCCATCAAGAAACCACTGGGAAATCAAAATGCCCTACATCTACTACAAAACCTATTAAAAACCAATTCCTTTTGCCCCTCTATACTTTAATTGTCAACATGGAGGTGCTTATTAACACTTCTGAAGCACATTGCTATTGTGTCATGATCCCTGTCTATCTCTCGCTGAGTCAGACCCCTCTCTTGTCTTTTCTTGCCCTTTGTTCTCTCTTTCCCCCAAAGACAGAGAAAAAAAATCTAGTGTCTGGTTCAGCTTTGGTTTCTGAAGACTTGATTTGTGGTAGGAATAGAAACAGCATGTTTCTAACTTCCAATGACACTTCATTTCAGAAAGCCTCTTTAAAGAATCTCAAGAGATTAATATGTGAAGTGGTGACAGTTAGTGTTATGTAATTGGTCAGTCAACAGGAGTTAACCTATTTGTGACAAGAAATCTGAAACAACAACCAGCTGGTTAAAATCACAATCACAAGTGTAAACTCCATGAAATGGAATCTAAACAGGAATATTCTGTAGTTTACCGAACCTGCATTTCGGATTGTGATATTTAAGGCATCACAATACAGAAAAGCGATGTGAAAACACCATCTCTATGGCCATTATTGGGGGAAATTCAATAATGCAATGAAGAAAAAATTGATACACAGGCACATGAGCAAAGTAAATCAATCCAGATTTAAAGAAGCAAAACAAGAAGCCAAATTCAAGATCCAAATCTATTTAAAATATTTTACTTTATTTTTCAAAAGGCAGAAAAGGCACAAAAGTAGTGTACATACATAGTGTCATTGGAGCAAGACTACTCATAAGCATAAGATACCATAAGTTTTGCTCCTGTCATTGCACTAACTTTCCCTATCTTCTCAGTCAACTGGACACTGGTTCATTTCAGAGGTTGGCATGAGATCACAACTCTTAGTGACTTTAATGGAAGTTGTAAGGTGACAATAAGAATCCAGTAGGATCCTACTGTACCCCTTTACAAAGATGAAATTAATAAAAATCACAGTGTTGACACAGGAGGAGTTTGGTAATTGCATTCTGTATGCATTTTGATTTGGTTGTGTTTCTTCTAAAAATCCTGAGGAAAATGCATACCTAAAAAGTTACTATAAGAGCTGCTGTCAATAAGAGTTCTCATTTCTTTGAGGTTAAACATAACCTTGGTTTGCCTACTATAGAAATTAGTTGGTCTCTTGATGTTCTTTTTGTCTCACGAGCAAAGGGGTAAAATTCTCCATTTCTGTGCATTTATGAGTTACTTTTCTAGGAGCTCATAAAAGTTCAAATTGAACAGTAACCATCTAATCTTGTGTCTTCATGTGTACTGATTATTATTGGAACCAGCATTACCATTTTTGCTCAGAGCAATGTTATGCATCATGTTCTGAGCTGACTTTCTGATATAGTATCACATGTAATGTTGTAAAACAGCCTGTTCTAGTCAGCCTCGATTGCAACTAGTATGACAACATTTTGCAGATGATGAGGCTTAATTGCATGTAAATGTCATTTTTCAAAGATCCTAGAAACGAAGGACAATATTTAGATTAAAGAAAAAAAAATCCCATGTTAATAAGGTCACTCAGAATCAGCCTTGGATTAGGAAACCAAGTGAACTCTGAGATGTCCCATTCTTGATTTGAAGAAATTAAAAATATAACCTTAAATTCTTAAATTAAAAATAAAAAGCAAAACAGACAATTTTCTTAGTTGGTAAACAAACCTTCTAAATAAGCAATTTTATTTTTAAAAACACAGATTAGATGTCCAGTAAAATGATAAAGACCTAACTATCGATTTTCAGAAATGACATAAGGCTTTAACAAAGTAAATAGGAATTTTTGCAGCATTGAATCACAAAAAGAGATGGCTGTAAGAGTAAAATTTATTTTTGGTGGTCCAGCTTCCAATATGTAAGATGTAACCTGTTATACAGAGATGACATGCTGGTTATGCTTCATCAAACCGATTATATTCCATTTTGTGAGAGTGTAATCCACTGGGACTTAAGGAATCTGGTGTGATCAGTTACACAAGTAATAAGATGGATCAGTGCAGGTTGTAAAAATAAGCAATAGATCAGGGAAGATAGACTTCTGTATGTTGAAGATCTCTGGATCCTGGCAGACAGTCTATAATTACAGGGCTTTGATAGTTTGGCTGCAACCAATTTTTCTATAAAGAAGTCAGCTCAATAAATATTTTCTTTAAGTGCTATTCATTCAAACAGTTATTATCATCAATAACAAAGCTATCTAAGGTTTCCTTTTTTCAGAATTTTTCTCACTGGCTAAATCATAAGCCAACGATCTCTCTATTTTTCTGGTCCACTAGAAATCTTCCAATTTTTCTGAAAAGCACATATCATAACAACTTCTACCCACTAGGTAAAAAACTTGGAATGGCGAAGTGATGGGCTAGAACTAGGGTTGGATCGGCGAAACGTCGAGCCCGTGAAACTTCTTTCTAGTTGTGAATGGCTCTGCAGCCAGTAGGGACTAGAAATGGAAGAGAACCCATGTTCTTACCTTGCCAGTTCCCTCAAGTACAAAGCTGGGAGTTCAAGAGTGATGAAAAGAGAAAATAAACTCAAGAGTGGAGACAGACAGCGCATACTCACTATTTCTCCTCCCTTTTTCCATTTTAGTCCTATGCTAACCACGAGAAAATTCTACCGTAAGAAAAAAATATATGTTTTGTAAAATAGGTTACAAAACATGAAATGTTGAAAATAGCAGATCATGAAAACCAATATAACCCAGAGCCTCTCTCCCCCATGTCATAATCGCTGTAGCCTGCATCCATCTCTGTACATCCAAGGAGTACAATCTTTGCTCCCATCATCTTATCTCTCTTCCTCCTTCTCCTTTCCCTCTTTCCCCCACCCAGTCTTCCTCCTCCCTTTTCTTCCTCCTCTCCTCCTCTTCCCTCCTCTACTTCTCTCTTTCCTCCCTCCATCCTTCCCTCATCCTCCCTTTTTCTCCTACCACTTTGTCTCTTCAAGTAGGACTTTTATCTCAGGCCTCTTCTTACCCTAATAAATACTGTGCTCTATCATAATCTAGACCAAATTAAACAATGAAACAAGAGACGGTGGAGAAACTTTGTGCTTCTACAGACTAATAATAATATTTGTTAAGTGTTTAATAAGGTTAAGTACTCAGCAAGTATATGTCATATGATTCACTTTAATACTCAAAATAGGTGGATTCTATTATTTCCCCCATTTTTTTACATTAGAAAACCAAGGGCAAAGAGTAACAAATTTGCTAAAGGTTACAATCCATTCAAATAAAATTCAGAGGAATTTTACCAAATTTGCATAAAATGATTGAATAGTCAGATTTGAAATGTACCCACTGGATCATATATAAAAATCACTTTGGAACATCTGCTGAAGACCCTTCAAAATAGACAGTGATTGCAAATATGACTTGCAAATCTGAAGTGTCTCTCCCTGCTTCCCTCTCTCTTTTTCTCTCTAGTGCACATATACGTATGCACACATGATAAATGGATTTATAAGCACTGATTTTTGATTATGCTGCTTCTTATAAGGGCAACTCAATAAAGTATTCTCTACCAGGAGAAAATTATGTATTGAGGTATGATTAATAACGCTCCATGGGATAATGTAGGATATATAGTGTAAAAAGAATCTGCCTAAACAATTATTCTCTCAATAATATGGGCTGTAGAGTTTTGAATACAGAGTGTTCCACAAACTCAGATATTACCCTCTTGGCATCCTTGGTGTTTTCCAGAGGTTTAACAGTCACTGCAAACTGCCAAGATTGTTCACTAGCAAGAACGTGTCATAATCACAAATGCCAAGTTAAACATTAGAGAATCAAATGCATTGTGAGTGATTAACAGCTTATTTTACAGTTGGGAGGCAAATGCAATAAATCACAGAGGTTATCAGATGCAGACCACATCCTCCAGAGTCTATTCAATATCAACCACGGCAGAAATATGGTTGCCCAGTTATTACATAGTGTGTTGGAAAGGATATAGTCTTCAGAATCAGACAGATGTCAGGATAGATATCAGCTCTGCCAATGATCACTTAGTCCCACCACCCCCCTCCCACACTGCCAGCCATAGTTTTGAGCTACTTAAATTTTTTTAATAATAATAACATTTTGCACACTTTTTATAAAGGTATATGTAAATGTTCTAGCTGAGATGTATAGGCTTTTATTAAGTTACAATTGCCATTATTATTATTATTATCTTTTATAAACTAAATGGCACCTGATTACATATCAAATAAAAGGTTTTTATATCAACATAGTATCATTGACTTATATTCAAACTGCTATTTTCTAAACCCACCCCAACCTACTCCTTAGGTACCTACCCAGTTTATCTCTATATTGTGCCTACAATACGTGATTTTGGTGTGGGACTGTGCCACTTTGCTGAAACAAATCTCTTGAACTGGGACTAGAAGCAAATCCAAAATCGACAGTCCATTATTCCCTGCAGCCACATTTCCCTATTATATCTTGTTCTTATGTCTCCAGTTCTACTTTCCATCCAACAGTATCTTCATAGAGCATATCCTTGAGGAACAGCTCATAAGACTAATTCATGAGCGAGAAAAGTTATTTAACAAAGTGGGATTATGTAACTGCTGAAATGACTAGTGTCTGAACTTGTTAAAAAGAAACAAAATTATGTCCCCATTGTGTGGTAAAACATTGCTGTTTTTATTTTCCTGCAGTATAAATCAGGGATGGATTAATTCATTCATATAATTTTATTCACAGCACCTTTACCTGTTTTCTTCATGAGAAAGAGCATGTTGCAAGTCAGTAAAAAACACTCTGGAGAAAGGTCAGAGATGATATGTGGGCTGTGGACATTGTGAACCATCTGACTCCTGCCAGGACAAAAAAAAAAAAAATGCCTAGGCAATTTTACATTGTAAACACCAGGAAGATCTTTAGATAATAGATCCTTGATTGCCAAGCTGCTGAAGACAGTTATTTCATCTCTAAAACATAATTGGTCTGCTGGAATTACACTCACGTTACTTCAAGGGATGAAAATAAAATTATAAAGTGCTATGTAAAGCCTGAAATGGCCACCTTTAAGTTTAATCTTCCCCTTAATGTTGTAGAGTCCATAAAATATGCATTAATTCCAGTTTTTAATAGCGTTTTATCAATCCATCTTTCTTCTTCAAATGGTAGACAAAGCCTAATAGAAGACATTTTTCACACTGCACTCTCAGCCCATGATATAGCTTGTAATTTTGCCTTTTTTTTTGTTTTTTGTTTCTTAAGCAAAATGTATTAGATAAAAACACACAAAGCAATAAACAACTTCTTCAATGTTGAAACCGTAAGAAAAGTAAGATCATTTTGAAAAGCCAGTTCATTCATTATAAGTAGATTAACCTTTCACAGACAAAATACTATTATTATAATACTTTTAAAGGATTTAAACTTATGAAAATTTTTGAAACAACTGCTCCTAGCTTTGATTTACCTTCACATTGTATTTCTTTAATTCAAGGCAAAATATTCTAATTTTAAAAGTCTAGATTTAGAAATATAAAAAAATTGGGAATCTTGATGAGAAGATAATCACTGCGTTTATCAAACTCCTTGTTTACCACCACCTGGCAAGCTCTTGAATTTTTCAGCAACGATTTAAGAATAACAAACTTAAAATGAGTAAACTTGATAGGTCTGACTACAACCTCCTAAAAATTGGAAACAACTTAAATGTTCCCAAAATAGATGATAGATTAAATAAACTATGGTGTATTTAAAAATAATAATAATAATTCAGTAATTAAAATCACAGCCTAGTAGAATAATTCATAACACAGGCTAATGTTTTTAGAATAATGCTAAGTTAAAAAACTAGGGTACAAAGAATGATTTTAATTTTATTAAAAGTATAAGTTTATATATAAAATATCTAGAAGAAACAGAACAAAATAATTATGGGATTTTTCTCTGTAATGGAATTTGTTTATGTTTTCTTCTCTCTAACTTTAAATACTTATCAAATTTGGCATTGATTACTTATACTATATGTGTGAGTCAGAAAAATATAATATTTTAAATGGAAGATTTCCTCAGATACTTATTAATTGATAATAGTGTCACAATGTAATCTGTATTAACTGCTAATGACTATAATAAATTCTTAATTCTAATTTAAATATGAAGGTGAATTTTTATCACTTTTAACAAAAAAATGTTAAATTGTGTGATAAGTAGATATTGAACAACTACTAGATAAACAGCTGGTCTATACTGCACCACGAAATGTGAAAGAAGTAAAATTGATGATCAGAAAAATGCAGGCCGTCTAAAATACAGGAGCAAGATTTAAGTACGGTCATGGAAAATACTAGAAAAATGGACTAGGGAAGGAAAAGTAAGGACCAAGCACATTAGCTGTGAGAACACACAATCGTTAGGCAGCAAGGCAGTACCAGCTTACCCATCAGGTGCAGAAGGCAAAGTGCTGAGCCCCCCACAAAAATTGAATGTCTTTTATAATAATAGTTATTTAGAAAAAACTAGTTTCTAGGTTTAAAAGACAACTTTATGCCAATAGAGTTGTAAAATAGAACCTTCAATATTTTATTTATGAAAGTAAAGAACCCTCAAAAGCAAAAATGCCTAGGTTCCACGAACATCATATTCCAACCCTGATCAATGATCTAATAAAAAACAACATTTTAAAATGCATTTCCAACATCCTTAGAGAACATAGATGAGAAAGTACCTAAGCCCAGCAAAACAATATATAAATAGGTTATAGCAAACTCTGAATGAGGAACCAGAGGCAGCTGTAAATGATAACAGTAAAAGAAATAGATTATCGTGACAAGGGATGTGACAAGTCTTTGTAAAATTAGATGCTGATCTGATGACAATATAATTCTGTGGACTTGTGGTTCATCAGCCTTGAGTGAATTCTCTGTGGTTGTGCCACAGGCACTGTTCTTCAAGCCTGTCGTTCTGCTTGGATGAAGACACGCTTTTTAAAATTTCACATTGCACAAAGCTGAGACAAATTACTGTACTGATTGGCAGAATTGAGTTAAAATGCTTTCAAAGAGTAAAAGACCAAAAACAGTGAAATTAATAATTATGAATGTAACATTCAATAAATGAATTGCAAAACTACATGCTGGGGGAAATGTGAATTCAAGAGGTTCCATGTAGGAGGGTGGTTAACTCTATGATCAAAATGAGCTCAGAGCTTGTCACTGTGACAGAAACGTGCAAACAAAGAAATGTGATCTCAGACTTGGACTTTGAAGTACAATCTCCAACTCAAGGAAAATTACTATGTTCAGTGTGTCATATATTATTTTTAGAGAGAAGTTGATACATTATGATAAAGGCACAAGAGGTAAACAGGTTCTCAAGCAATCATAAACCACTATGTCACCTGAAGGAGAGACATGCATCTCTGTGGGTCTCCTTGGGAGTAGGTCATTGGTCAGGGCATATGAACTACCTCTAACAATGATTATGTTACCATGTAAAACAGAAATTATTGCTATTTTGACTAATTCATGAAAACAAAACCAAAAACTAACTCTTGCAGATGAAAAGATTTTCACTACCCTATGAATAAAATAAATTGTCACAATTAGAGTTGTCCAATAATAAAATTCCTGGGGGGAGATGGTGAATTATTTGGTACTGGAAATATTCAAGTACAAATTGGAAGAGTATTTATCAATAATGCTGTAGAAGTGATTCTTCTAATGAATATGTGGTGGGGTAGGATGATCCATAATATTCTTTTAGGGTAAAATATTACATGGAAGGGAGAAGAATACGAAAGACACAATAAAGAAAAAAATGGCAAGGGTGTATGGGAGACCAGGTATGGAAAGGCAAAGAAGAGAAATAAAAATCACAGCATGATACTGTATGCCACACAGAGTGTGCGTCTGAGTCCTCGGTTGTCCACTTGGCTCAGCTCTCTGCGGGCCCAATGGGGCCACACCAGGGTATCAATCTAGGCTCTCAGTTAATGCCTTTTCTTTGCGGGGCTTTCAAAAGCCTAAAGACCATACCCAGAGTACCGTGAACAGGTAAATTTCATAAGCAATCAGCTCTTTAAAGTCAAATTCTCTCAGTCCAAGACAAGAAAAAGCAGAATAGGCCCAATGAAAAATCTGTGAGAATTACCATCATGGATTGTGGCAGATATTATTAAAAAATGCTCTTTACGATTGTCAGAAAAAGATGCATATTATCTCTCCAAAATTTATTTCCTAATATAAAAACAACTGGAGAAGACTAGGGCTTTTATCAATATCTCATTTTGAGAAAGGTGGATTAAGTATAAATAATTATAGAAAGAAGGCAAAAGACAATAAAACAAAATGAAAAGCAGCTTGAGACTTTTCAACCATGAAATATAAGCCTGAATGTTCAAGTTTGATTCTTTCTTGTGCAGTTTATATTATTAGCATTTTATTATGTAGAGCTGTAAATTTAGTTTTACAGTGAAAATAAAATTGCTTTCTTCAAACCTATTTCCTTTTCTGAAAAATAAGGTTTTGAACAATATTATTACTACAGCCCATTTCAATTCTGAAGTTCAAAAATTAATAGACTGATGTTTACTATTTACTATCGCCACCAGAGTGGATGATTTTGAGAGATCTTGTTCAAATTACTTTCAAATCACTTTAGGTACTTATTAGCAAGCAAGAGTTGAAGTAACAGAAGCTGTTATTTCCCAACTACCATCAGTATGCAAGTCTTAAAGAAAGATGAGAGAAGCAAACAGTCCCAATTATTAGAAGCATGGTTTTCATATCAATAGGTTGCGGGTACAGAATAGAATATTGATGAACCTAGAAATGCTCCCTCTACTCCCATCACACAATAGTGCTCATGGAATTCATTTCTTGGAAGAATAAGAAAAAGCTTTTAAGTCTAATTTGTGTGATTTCTTGGCAGCCTTTCTAGGAACCAGGAGTATTATCATGGGCCCTTGTGGTGCTCCAGAAGTTAAAGTGATAATTATTTTTATTAAGCTTCACATTGCAATAGAATATCTTTCTATAAATACAGAATTAAGAAATAAGACATATAATTGAATTTACGCCCCTTTTGACTACTTGAGTATTTAGCTTATAAAACACACTTATTCAGTGACAGAAACTTCTACACAAGCTAAAGCAATATCATGAAAGAAAACCTAAAGGGAAGTACATGATTGAACGTCTTGCCTCTAGCCCACAGAATAAATGATAACAGCACAGCCAATGAAAGCATCTAAAAATGCCCCCAAATAAGGTTTTCAAAATTAAAAAGAGTTAAAAATGATTCAGAGATCCTTAATGGCCTTCAAAGAGTACCTTAACAATAATAATACACATGTTCCTAAAAGAACCTAATTAACAGTGGCAAAAAAAAAAATTCTATTAAATAGAATAATTATATGTTCACAACATTTCATGTAGGAGATAAGTCCTACAATTGGCAATCAAATAAGACAATTTGGGAGTAATTGGAATATTCCAATATAAAGAATCTCTTGGAAAGTAGACCAGGGGTGAGGAACCTGCAGCCCTCAGGCCACATGTGGCCTTCTGCTCCCTTAAGTGCAGTGTTTTGACTGAATCCAAATTTCACAGAACGAATCTTTTTATTTTTATTAATACATTTTTGTTTGTCTTTTATGTTTTTATTTTATTTTTAAAATGAACATATTTAAAACACCAAATAATAAGATAAGTTTTAACAAAATAATCCTCCCAGATTGACTAGCACATTTGAACATTGGTGAGCCGTAACAGCTGAATGGATGGCTGCTCAGACACATGATTTAGTTCTAACTTCCCCAGTCTGACGGGCGCTATGACCGCATAAGGCTGGTTGGCAAGAGTTTATGGGGGTCGAGTGTGCCAATCTATTATCAGCTTTTGACAACAGCTCACTGTGTTTCTGTTTGAAGTGGAATTAGTGAATAATTGCACGACTCGCCAGTATTTTTTAATTCTGTCTGCTTAAATCCCCATCATGTCAAAGAAGACCAAGAGAACTCTGAAAGGAGAAAGAAAACAGATTTTTTAATGAGGATTGAGAATTGCAATATTATCTTGTTCCTGCTGGAGATAAGATGATTTGCTTACTTTGTGATACTGCAATATCAACATTAAAGAAATTCAAAGCTCATCAGCATTATAACACTCCTAAGGACCAAAAATATTTTAAATTAGAGGAAGAGGTACAAAAGTTTGTATTGTAGAAATTAAAAGATGAAAAGCAAAAGCAAAGACAATTCTTTCAAACATCAGTAAAACAGGTGTCATAATGTCACCAAACCAACTTACCAAGATCTGAGAATTCAGTTCATGCACTTGCTACCATGCACTTACATAGGCTGCAGTGCACAAATATCTTGGAAAACTTCTATAGCCGTGGCATATTGGTGTCTCACAGCTGTGCTCATGTCAACATGTAGCAGTGTCTTGATGAGAGGTAGTTATTATTGTTGTTGTGTGATTTTTTGTGTCACCATAAGAATGTTGGAGCTTGAATTAGAGCAATAAACAAACATTCATAAATTTCTTATTAAAAGTGGTGAGAGTAGAATGGCAAGGACATGTTAGAACAAGTTTATGAGGATAGTGCCATGAAGAACATGGCAGTGTACAAGTGGATTAAACGTTTTTTTGAGGGAAGAGAAAGCATCACTGATGAAGTGAGGTCAGAGCATTCAGTAACAAGCAGAACTATTAAAAACATTGCAGACATTTGTCAAATTGTGCTTCAAAATAATCATCTGATTGTGAGAAGCATAGCAGACCAAGTAAACATCAATAGAGAAACAGGAAAATCTTAACTGAAAATCTTGGCCAACAATCCATGGCTCTTGCATCACTACAATGAACCAACTCACACAGCACTGTCTGTCAGGGAGGTTTTAGCCAGTAAAAAAAAAAAATACCTGTATTGTAACACCATTCCTATTCATTTGATCTGGCCCCCAAAATCTTTTTTCATTACCTAAAGATAAAGGAGATATTGAAATAAAGACATTGTGATGACAGTCAGTATATGAAAGGTAATACCACATCTTTGATGGCCATTCCAGAAAAAGAATTCCAAAATTGCTTTGAAGGGTGGACTAAGCACTGGTGTTGGTGCATAGCTTCCCAAGGAGAATACTTCAAATGTGGCAATAGTGATATTGAGCAATGAGATAGACAACATTTTTTTTTTAGGATGAGCTTACAAACCTAATTGTCATAGCTCAATAAAGTAGCATATATACTTGGAGGAACAGGTAAGTAATACAATGATGTAAAAATTGTGAAAGAATTCATTACAAAAATTTTAGGATGCCAATAATGTTTCAAAGTACAAACAACTGCCTCAAAGGAGAACCACAACTAATCAATAGCCTTCAACTTAATAGAACAACTTTCTGTGATACTTCAAAAGGAAACTACGTATTATTCAGTTGCTTTGGATGAATCAACTGATACTGCTGACTTGACTCAGGTTTTATACATCATTCAGGTCATAACAGATGATTTTCTTTGCTATGAAGAGCTACTTGCTTAGGACACTACTGCAAATAGAACATGAAGAAGAGATATCTTCAACAAATTTCAAGATAAATGTTGTGACATTGGACTGAATTAGTATAATAAATTTAGTAAATGTATGCACAGACAGTGCACCTTTCAAGACAGGAACACATTAAGGTTTTGTTGCATGAATTTTTTTAAGTATTAATAAATTCAGGTGTTGTCTTTTCATTATGTCTTTCATCAGCAAAATCTCTGTGCTAGTTTGCATTCCCACCAACAGTGTAGAAGTGTTCCCCTTTCTCCACATCCACGCCAACATCTCTGCTTTTGGGATTTTGTTATGTGGGCTAATCTTACTGGGGTCAGATGGTATCTCAAAGTAGTTTTGATTTGCATTTGTCTGATCACTAAGGATGGTGAGCATTTCTTCATGTGTCTGTAGGCAATGCACCTGTCGTCTTTAGAGAAGTTTCTCTTCAAGTCCTTTTCCCACCCTGACATGGGATCACTTACCCTTTTGTTGCCAATATGCTTAAGTTCTCTGTGTCTTCTGGTACATGCCAGAGTTTTGGTAGTAATATACATTGAATAAGATACAATGAATTCTCAAACAGGAAACTGAATTTTCATATACCAGCAACAAACAAGTTGAAATAAAAATAAAACATTAGGGATAAATCTGACCAAAGATGTGAAAGATCTATACACTGGAAACTATAAAATTTTTCTCATAGAAGTTAAAGACAACTTCAGTAGTAGAAATAGTAGAGAGAGAAACCTCATGCATAGGCTGGAAGACTCAGCATCATTAAGATGTCAGATCTCTCTAAATTGATTTACACAACACAATGCCAATCCATATCTCAACAGACTTAAAAAAAAATTGGTAAGCTGGTATGGGAACAACTTCACAAAAAAGGAATAATGTTAGAGAGCTGTATTACCTGACTTAAACCATTATTAAGCTATTGTGATCATAAGTGTTGTATTGGCATGAAGATAAACAATTTACAGTAAAGGAGCAGAATAGAGAGTTCTGAAAGGTGCATTCATGGGCAATTGATTGTTTACAATGGTGCACAGGCAATACAGCAGTAAAAGGGTAGAATTTTCCTTTCAACAAATGGTGTTGGAACAAGTGGACATTTTTTATCTATAATGAACTTGGATCCATACCATGCACCATATAAAAAAACTAATTCAAAATGGATACCTAAATGTAAATGTATACCTAGAAGTCTTAGAAGAAAACATAGGAAAAATCTCTGTGAGCTTGGGTTAGACAAACATTTCTTAGGTAACACCAAAATTACAATCACCAAAAGAATAAATTGGTAAATTGGACTTCATCAAAGTTTAAGACTTCTATTTTTTATAAGATACTGTTAAGAGAATGAAACACTGCAGACTGAGATAAAATTGTTAGCAATCATCTATTTGATAAAGGACTGTATCCAGAATATATTAAAGAACATTAGAAACTTGAGATTTGAACAGACATTTCATCAAAGATACAGAGATGACAACTACATGAAAAGATAATCAGCATCATTACTCATTATAGAAATACAAAGTAAAAGCTGTAATGAGATATCACTACATCTGTATCAAAATGGTAAAAAGATTTGATTATTACTAGTGTTAGTGAGGATGTGGAGGAGCTAGAACTCATACTGATGGTGGGAATGCAAAATGGTACAACCACTTTGAAAAATAGTCTGGCAATTACTTTTATATTTATATATATATATATATATATATATATATATATATATTTACTATGTGATCTAGTCATTTCACTCTAACATATTTACCTAAGAGAAAAGGAAATATGTGTCCATATAAAGAATCATACATAAATGTTCATAGAGTTTTATTTGCAATAGCCCCAAATTGTAAGCTGACCAAATTTCTGTCAACAAGGGAGGGGGGTAAATAAATTGTGGTGTACAATGTAATACAATAGCAATAGCAATTGCAATTGTAATACAGTGTAATACAATAGCAATAAGAGGAGTGAGCTGTGGATACAAGGACAATTTAGAAGACAATCTAAAACTACAGACTGCATGATTACATTCATATGAAACTATAAAATAAAAGCAAATCTTTATCAACAAAAATCTAATTTGGGGAAGGGAGGGACAGAGAAGGGAAGAACAGAAGAGAAGAATGGGAGAGGAAGGGATTACAAAGGAACAGGAGGAAACCTGGCAGTGAGCCATATGCTTACAATTTCATGGGCATACACATATATCAAAACTTACTGAATTGCACATTCAAAATACATGCAGTTTATTTTATGTCAATTAGATCTCAACAGAACTATTTTTTTAAAGATCATTTTTTAGCATTTAAGGGGTGGATGGATTATTTAAGTGGGTAAGTACAGATTGAGGTTGGAAACGTGGGTCTGGGATTTGAGGGAGAAGCTGAGGAAAAAGATTTTTTAGAAGTAAATTGTTCCTTCTTTCTTTCCTCTCCCATTCCCTTCTTTCTCCTCTCTTTTCCTTCCTTCAGTTCTCCACCGTAAAGATATGAGATGGTAATATTATTTATATAGAGTTGATAGCTGAAGGTGTGTGAAAGGCTGTTGTCATCAGGGAATGGGCACAGAGAAAGGTTACTGAGAAGAGAAATGTGAGCATTTATGGGGTATTGAGGAAGAGAAACCAGTAAAAATCAGAAGAATGGTTGGCACATAGGAAATAGTAGAAGGGAATGTCATGGAATCCAAGGAAAAAAGTTTTTAAAAAGCGTGGTTGTTAAATGTTACACAGTATTTCACTTAATATCTTTAATAAAGTTAGCTATAAAATCCAATTATCTAGAGCACTCTATTCCCACCTATTTTAGTTAAATGAGATGTTACAACACATAACCATGTATATATGTTTAAGCCTATCCATAGAGATAATTTCCACTGCAAATGGGCTATTCATTTGCAAAGTACAAAGGAAAGTAATTTAGGGTTTTAGGATGAGCTTTGATATTTTAAAAAAGCAGTTAGTTAAAGGTGTCTATATGTTTATATACACAGAAAGCAAATCATAGACACCTTTAGAAGAATTTAGCAGAATCCTACAATTAATTCAAGTCAATATGCCTAAATTAGCTGTACTTTCCTAAAACCAAACTAATCTTAGAAAAACTTTCATGTTGGGTGCTAAGTTGCTTGCTTCTGGCTTATGTTCTAAATATTACATTGAACATTTCTGTTGGAAGCATATTAGCGTACAAATTGAGTTCTAGGGCCTTTGGATTTATATACTGCTTGTCCTCTCAACTATTTATACGTTTCTTTGGGGGAAAAATATTGGACAATTCTATTTGGCAAAAATATAGAGCCTGTCTTCAGGAAATGAAGAATTAATGGCTACCAATTAAAACATCTGGTTATCAGCTCCGGAAGTAATGCAAAAAACAACAGGAAAATGATGTTGCTGAATCTGAAACTCTCAGCAGGTTAATCAACACACTGATCCATCTAACTCACAGTATTTTGAAAGCACTTGTTGATTAAGGGAAGATGAGGGTAGAAGGACTACAGTTTGATTTGACTTAGCACTGGCCATCTCTGTGACAGCTGATCATCGGTCTTTCAAGAACATCTCCAGTGGAGTAAGAACAAACCAACCACAGAGACTACTACATTAGTTAATGTTCTTTTTGTTGGCAGACAAATATGTTGTTAAAAGAATAAAAGGCATAAAACTAAAGCTCAGTTACAGCAGCCATTTCACATGTAACCTTTCAGTTCATTCAACAATGCAAACACTATTGTCTTGGAACTTGCATCTTCTCTTCTCATAACTCAAACCACATGAAATTCTGGGAGCCTTTAAAGAGGTGTAGAAATTTATCCCCTGCTGTTTGTCATAAAATGGGTAAAATTTTAATAGAAAAAAATTATATAGAAATACCTATCATGGACTGGGCATGGTGGCTCACTCCTGTAATCCTAGCAATCTGGGAAGCTAAGACAGGTGGATTGTTTGAGCTCAGGAGTTTGAGACCAGCCTGAGCAAGAGCAAGACCCATCTTTACTAAAAATTCAAACAAACAAACAAAAAAATAAACCTAGCCAGGCATTGTGGCTCATGCCTTTATTCTCAGCTACTTGGGAGGCTGAGGCAAGAGGATTGTTTGAGCCCAAGAGTTTGAGATTGCTGTGAGCTATGGCAATACCACTGCACTCTACCCAGGGCAATGGAGTGAGACTTTGTCTCAAAAAACAAAACAACAACAACAAAAAAACAAAGAAAGAAAGAAACATCTATGATGTCTTTAAATGGGTGTCCTGGCTGCTGCAGATGCTTCGAGATGCTTTTCAGCCTTTCCTGCTTCCCTGCCTGAGAAGGCCTAATGATGATTTCTAAAGACTGCTCAGTTCTTGGATTCATATTATATGAATGTAACAAGCACAAATTAGTCAATTATTTCAGAGAAGCACTAGGCATTAGTGAAAAAGAACCCAAAAGGGTTAGAATTTCTATTTTCTTGAATTCTTTAAATTTCTTATAGTAACAAAAGAATGATTGTTGAAACCTGGAGACTTTCCAGGAAAGATGTAATATTAAGGTCAGTTAAAGTACCTTAAAAGTCTTTAGAAAGAAGTGGGTTAGATTTTGTATTTATGACTTAATTAAAGATCACGGGAGAACAAGGAACAAACAAAAAATCAATCAACTGACCTAACAAAAATCCCAACTCACAAAAACAAAAACTATATACCAAATACAGAATTCTATGCTGACTAATTTGTAAGATATCAGTTATGTTCCAGTTTGGTTTTGACTATAATTAGGTTGCGTGACTTTGGACAGATTCCTAGTCTCTCAGAGCCTCTGTAAGAGAGGGCCTATAACAGTTCAGATGAGGTGAGGGGCGAGAGAAGTGATCTCTGGGAGAGTCCCTGGCCATGGGATCCATGGATGATCATTGAGTGTCCTCCCCTTTACCAGGCCTGACAGTTTAGGCTGCAGGCTGATAGTTTGCCGCAGTGTTTTAGCCACTTTGCATTTGCCCTTTTTTGCCCCTTCTGTTCCTTTCCTCTCTTTTGCAGAGTCAATTAGAGAAATTTGGGTAGAGGTAGCCAGGAGACTGATCTGTCTGGCTTCTTTCTTGCTGTCCTGTGTTTTGTTCATGTTTCCACAGGCCTGCAGCTCTGTTCTCTGGCCAAGCCAAGCTCTAGCGTTGCCTCGCCACGGCTGAGACAATAGGAGGTGAGTCGGTAAACCATGTGGGGAACTCAGAGCTGGAGTTTCAAATTCTTCTGAACTGCTCCAGAGAGGGCACCAACCTCAGGGTTCAGGCAAACATGACAATCAGACTTCTCCTTTAACCTTCCAGACATCCTATACTATTGGGAAGGAGTGGTCTCATGGAGAGAAGTGTGATTCCAAGAGAAAGTATTTCTGTTCTTGCTTTCCATTCTTATTTTGTCTTTCAACTTCAGGTTGTCTTTTTCAGGGAGGGTTTAAATGGGCCCACAGTAATAATAACCACGTGTTACAAGTTTGCTATACATCATGTGCTTTATATCCATTAACTCACTTAACTCTCACAAAGGCTCTGCAAGATCCTATTTTGCAGAGGAGAAAACTGAGGCTTAAATAGGTATTCGAACTTGTGCAAAGCATCACCGTGATAATAGTATCAGAGCCCAGATATACTTAAGAGCTGTTAAATATTTTGCCTCTCGATCATATTTACCTGCTTCTCCCTTTCTCTATCCCCTGTGAAGATACCATAGTCTAGAGGAAGGACTAATTTAAAGGATTTATTTGCCATGTAAATCCTGAGATGTGATCTCTCTCTCCCTTGTGTTCTCATCCCTGAGATGTCTTTATAGAGACTTTGCCAGCTGGGAAAAGATGCAGAGAACCCCATAGCATCATTGAGTACAGTATGTGCTCATAAAAATGGTGCTTTAACAACAGCTACATTTTACTGAGAGAATTAAATAACTGAAAATGGTGGCTAATTTTTGCAATTAAAGAAATGGAGTTGCATTAATTATCTATTAACCTTATTCTGAAGTGGTCTTCAGTTCTGAGTTTCCAGAGGAGGCAAGGAGAGCACAGTATGCAATGTCCTCTGAGACAGATGATCCAGTCTTCCCAAGTCAGGAGGTGTCATTGGGACTAGTTATGATTACTGAGTTATTTTATTGTTTTACTCTTTAAAAATGTCTTTGAAGCCTACAGAGCAGAACAAGCTGGCCCATCTCAGAGCACAAGGGCTAAATCAAAAGTGTATCAACTTTTTTTTTTTTTTTTTTTTTGTAAAAAAAAAAAATAATATTTCTTGAAACATTGAACATTTATTAATTGTAACAACCTGGATGGAACCGGAGACCATTCTTCTAAGCAAACTTTCACAAGAATGGAAAAACACCACCTGCACTCATTAAATCGGAGTTAATTGATCAACACCCACATGCACATTTGGTAATAAAACTCAGTGGAAAGCCAGGTGGGGAAGGCAGGAGGGAAGGGTAAATTCACACCTAAAGGGTACAATGTACACTACTTGCGTGAGGGGCACACTTATAACTTTGACTCAAATTGTACAAAAGTAATTCATGTAACCAAGATATTTGCACTCCCATAATATTCTGGAAAAAGTCAATAGGGAAGGGTCTAAAAATCAGGATAAAAAAGACAATTGAATTTTGTAAGAATTGAACTTTCATTCAGAATTTTAACTCAATGTATTCTGTTTTAACTGTCATTCATATTTAAAGGCTTAGGCCCAAATCTAGAATAGTTATCACAACATCATGTGAAAGGCTTTCCTTTGTTATCTACATTTAAGTTCAGTGACTGTTATAGTAGGATTCACTTTCCAATCTGAATGCATATTGGAGCCTCACATACAGTGTGTTAGCATCACTTGGAAATAAGCTTAGATCTTATTGCAACAAATACATATCTTATATAGCAGAAATTTTTTGGCTTAAGGTAGCTTTTTAATTTTAAACCATATTCAACATGACAAACTTTTATCATCTTAGAATTTATTTGTTGTTCTAGATGTTTGGAGTACCTTTCTATTTTGAGAGACAGAATCAAATTTTGTGTCAGTAATTAAAATCTTCAGCAGATGAGAAAATGGAGGCCTGTTGTTAAAACACAAACTTCTCTACTTAGCCATAGCGGTGAGTTTAATCTGTGACTATCAAGTGACTTCACTGTGACAGCTGTAGAGCAAGGAACACAGGCTTTGGAGTCAGCTTCTGCTGTTTGTATTTGAGGGCTGTGGAAATTCACTAGTAATTCTTAAAATTTAATGTGGATACAAATGACTAGAGGATCTTGTTCCAGGCAGATTCTATTCAGGATTTCTAAGGTAAGGCCTGAGATTCTGAGATGTTGCATTTCTAACAAGTGCCCAGATGATGATGATGCTAGTGGTCTTTCCACTTTGAGAAAACTATCTGAACCTTAATTTTCTCATCTGCAAAATAGGGATGGTTATTACTACCTGGAAGAATGATGGGAGCATTAAATGAGTCAATGAGATGAAGTATCTGACACGGATTACCACAAATAGAAATGTGCCAACTCTTCACTTTTCCCTATTTTGTTTCTACTTAGCTAAAGAGCTCATTCAATTATGTATGTGTTTCCTCAGTCCTAGTTTTTACTAGAGTCACTTCCATATTTGAGTGACAAAATCAGGTGCATGGCAGAAAAGCATGTATGAATATTAAGAGCCCACCTCTGCCTTATTTCCCTAAATCAGTGTTTTATGTAACATCTAATGTTACATTAAAAATCTATACCAAAATGCCCACCAACCCAGGAATGGATTAACAAGCTGTGGTATATGTACACTATAGAATACTATTCAGCTATTAAAAAAAAATGGAGACTTTACAGCTTTTGTATTAACCTGGATGGAAGTGGAACACATTAGTAAAACATCACAAGAATGGAGAAGCATGCTCCCATGTACTCAATTTTGATATGAGGACAATTAATGACAATTAATGACACGGCGGGGGTGAGCAGAGAGAGAAAGAATGAGGTAGGGGTGGGGAAAGGTAGAGCAGAGAGACGGAAGGAGCGAGGGGGGTGGGGTCTTGGTGTGTGCCACACCTTTTGGGGGCAAGACATGATTGTAATAGGGTCTTTACCTAACAAATGCAATCAGTGTAACCTGGTTTCTTGTACCCTCAGTGAATCCCCAACATTAAAAAAAAATTTCCAGAAAAAGATAAATCTATACCAAATATGAATGTTCAATTTTGAACAATGCATCTTGTTCAAAATAACTTTAAGCCTTGATTTAACCATGAGCAAAAAAGTATTATTTAGGATCACAAAACAAAACCTAATTATATTCTTAGAAGAAATAGTTTTTTTGTTTTTTTTTTTATAATTTTATTGAATCATAATTCTGTACATTGGTGCAATCATAGGGCACGATTCATATACATTCAGAAATGTTTTGATCGTACTGTTACAGATAGCCTTCATGGCATTTTCTTGATCACT
>CAUYON010002468.1:0-23364 GCA_963573935.1 Arctocebus calabarensis | reverse complement strand
CTTTAGCCTTCCTCAGGGTGTCCAGAAGCCTCACGCTGTCTCCCTGTGTCCCCAAAGGGAAGTTTCTGGGCAGATCCCGCCTGGCAGAGATGCCTGAAGTCCTCTCTCCCCAGTGTCACTGTGCCCAGCCGCAAGGAAGCTGTTACTCGTCCGCCATGTTGCTTCCCCCCCCCCCCGAGAGTTGATATTTTCAAAAGAGTTGACCTCTCTGATTTTTCTTTATGGATGGTAAGAGATGGATCATATATAGTACGATTTTATGAGCAGTTGTGCCCTGAATTTACTCTCCAACATTTTGTATTCTATCATATTCTCATTTCATTCACAAAGTGCTTTGTTAAACAGCAAAGCCACCATTTTCTCATTTAACAAATGAGGAAACTGAGGCTCAGGAAGTTAAAAAAAAAAAAAGAATTGATGCTATTTCTAAATAAAGTCCCATCCTTAGGTACCAGGGGTTTATACCTTCAATATATCTTTTTAGGGGTTACAATTTAATTCACAACAACTATGTAACTACTTTACCACATTTTACTATTATGGTGTTGGGCTTGTTTATGCCTCTTGCTTAGGTACAGTATAAATTCTATACAGTGGGGTGTTGCCTAACATTTCTCCCCAACCTCACACTCAGTGATGTTATATAGGTAGTTTTAAAACAGTTACAGTGGAACTATTGATACTAAGAAAATCAGCAAATCTTATATATCAGGACTTGATTTATTATTTTGTTGACTACAAATGTGTCCTGCATGGGGCCAGAGAGTAAATATTTTGGGCTTTGTGCATTGTACCTTTTGTGAAGCAAATCTGCTGTTCTAACATTAAAGCAGACATAGATGATATAAAAACAAATAGGCTTGCATTATTCTAACCAAACTTTACTTACAAAAAGAGGTAGTAGGCTACATTGACCTTGTGGGCTGTAGTGGCTGACCTTTAAGCTTCAGAAAGCAAAGGAGAAAATACAAATAATGCAGACAAATTCAAAGATTCTAAGTGTGTCATGTATGTAGCTACTATAGTCCTTTATACTGCAGATAACATGGAGGGATATTATTTTAATATCTTAAAATGATTTTTTGATTCAGCAAAGAAATTGCTCAAGACATTGATGAATCAGTGAAATTATAACATTCATTAATGTAAATAAAATTAAAAACCAATATTTATATCAGAACCACTATAGTAATTAGTCGATTGCAACCAATAATATGGCAACAGATACCAGAGTTTGACCAAAAATCAAGGAAACATTCTTCAGGAATCAATTAGCTATGGTGAAATTTGCAATAAGGGGTATCACGTATATTATTATTATGTGTATCTTGGCTCCTACATATTATAGCATTCATACTAAATATTTGCATTTAAATATATGTTAATATACATGCATACCTTTTTTGAGAGTCATTTGTTAAACTTTGCCAGCACATGTCTGCCCAAATACTGAGTTTTGTGAATATTTCCACAAATGGCAATATGTAGTGGAGTAGAGTAGCAAAAACTTTTGCTATTTCTTAAGATTGGGTAGAACTGTATCCCTCATAAGCAAGTTCCACCAGCATTAACGTAGATGACTTAGGAATTAGAGCCCAAGAGGAAGCTACACAACAAATAAATCTACATTGCTCTGATGATTATACTTTAGACATGTGCTAGATTGTTTGTGATCTTTTCCTACAGATGTATGTCTAACCCAACATCCACTCAAGAGAAGTGACCACCCGAGTGACACTGAATTTGTGACATGTTTAGTACCTGATGGGTTGGGCTTTTTTGTTATCTTCATTAGGGTCAGGTAGCCTTTGAAGCTGGTTTCTATTTCTCATTTGTTTTTTAAAAGTTTTTGAATTTTTAGTGTATTTAGCCTAAGGTTCATTTTTTCATCTGTAAAATAAAGATTATCAATACACCCCTGGACTATAAATATTAGAGAATCAAAGGAAGTAAAGCAAAGTTCTCTTCACATAAGTCCCCAGTCAATGTAAGCTATTGTTCCCATGAATTGAGGTATTTTGACATAGTTATTAATTTTTCTAGTAGGCCTCAATTTTCTGAGAATCCAGGAAGCCTATGTCAGTCTCCATAGCTGGATATAAATGACAACTGTAAAACAAAATGTAAATAATTAAATTTATGTTCATTTTTCTAAAGTCATTCTAATGTATAAGCAATAGGACTGGCTGTTGTGGTATCATAGCATAAAATACCTCCTGACAGAAACTGGTTTGGTCTCAAATAATTACATCCATTCATGCAGGCACCCCACTCTGGGCTAATGTCAGTAGATAGAAATGCATGTTGAATTCCATCTAATAGAGATCACTGCCTGTAAAATCAAGCCATCAGCAAAGAAGTGGTTATGGCATGATCATTTTTACATTGTGTGACATATTCCTGTAGTACTGTCAACAAACATAAACTTTAATCTCCACAAGGAGAATTTCTGTAAACTGTATGTCACACTAATGCTTTTATTTTGCATGGTTCTTTTCCTCAGAGAAATTTCTTGTACCTTTATTTCTTTACCACAATTGTAATTCATTTCTGACTGACATGCTGACAAATCTGTTCAATTTCTTCATATTATTGTCATTGATTATTTCAACATATTTAGCTCCCTCTTTTTCCTTTTTTAAAAACAAATACAGTTCCCATTGTCTACACAGATGTCTCTGAAAACCTATTCAAGTTCATGGGGAAGTATATGTCCCCTATACTCAGCTTGCCAAGTCTATATTAAAGTTTCAGCCTGACATTGGACAGCTAATTGAAATCGCTTCCTCACCACCAAAAGTGCCCTTTAGAATTTAAAATTTATCGAAATCATGTAATATAGTTTTTTTTTGGAGATAGAGTCTCACTCTATCGCACTCGGTGGAGTGCCGTGGAGTCACAGCTCACAGCAACCTCCAGCTCCTGGGCTCAAGCGATTCTCCTGCCTCAGCCTCCCAAGTAGCTGGGACCACAGGCGCCTGCCACAGCGCCCGGCTAATTTTTGATGCAGTTCGGCCGGGGCTGGGACTGAATCCACAGCCCTCGGTACATGGGGTCAGCGCCCCACTAGCTGAGCCACAGGTGCAAAGGCCAATATAGCATATATATCTATATATAATAATTGAACAAAATATTGAGATACAATGGAGTTTTGAAACAATTTAAATTAGATTAGACCAATCTAAATATGGGAAAGAGGGAGTGATATTTTACTTGATCGTTGGATAACATGTCAAACATGCTATTCTCTTTCCCCAAATTCTTTATTTTTTTTTCCATCTTAAATATAGTCCACACCACATTCCTCAAGGCTACATTACAGTTCCCTATTCATCTTGACTTCTGATTAATTTATGAGCATTGTTCTTTCTGTTACTTGAGTCCCTGCAGCTATTCACACACTAACCCATCAATGCTTAGCTTCCCTTCTTGCTTAAATGGGATCGTAATAAGTAGGGAAGCAAGAAAATGTTCAGAATTGCTTCCTATTTGCAAGAATGGATGTATCTCTTTCTCATCATCTTGAGGGCAAGGACCTTGCTCACCTAAGCCTCCTCACAGTTCTAGGCACATAATTGGTACTAAATTTGCATTTTGTTGACTGATAAAATTAATAAAACCCCACAAAGATGTTGATTGATACTCTCATTTCTTACGTTCCATTTATAATTTTAAAAACAATGTTCTTGAGATATTAATTTGGTTTGTACTTTAGTAAGACCATTTTTCCTTGCTCCTACATTTTCTTTGGAAATTGGGGCCTTCTTTATTGAAGTGTCACCCATTGTGATTATAAATGTTGGTATAATTCATCCACGGATGATTTGGCTATAATTTTTTTAAAATAAGAATTTTATTCAGGATATCACTTCACTAATGCTTTAAAATAAAACCTATTCCAAATCAAGACTTATAAAAATGATGAAAGCTAAACAAGTATAGTTTTAAATATACATTTAGGCAAGGTTTGATAAAAAAGGTTTACAGTGAGCCTCAGAAATTAAAATTTTTTAAAAATTCCCTGGATTGGCCTGGATCTGATCTTTATAAATTGATGATTATTTGCCATCTACTGTGAATTTGATGTGAACTCAGATGAAACATGATATTCTGTCTATTCATTTATAATTTTAGAGACTTGAAAGATGGCCAGATTTTTGTGAGTTCAAAAGTAAAATGGTTTATTGATCCCAACTATTCTGTTATGTTTTTGATTGTCATGTCTGCACGATTTGGTGGTAAATGTGTTGCTTCTTTTATATGCATTTGAAATCTTATTCAAAACTAGAAAATATCACATGAAAAGGCAATAAACTACTAAGGATTTGTGCTGATGACCATTCTATAGCTAAATAAATAATTACAGCACTATGTAACTTTTAATGTAATTCTTAGCTACTTCTAGGCGTTCTCATTATGGAAGATGTGGAGAAAAAATACAAACATTCTAAATTTAGCAACTACATATGGTACTTCCCCATGAAACTTCTATATCAAAAAAGTAATAATAAACAGGATTAAGTGTTGAATGTATGTTAAAAATTTTCTGTCAACTCAACACATTTTAATTCCTACTGATATGCCTCTAATTTTTTAAATAGTTATTGCTATTAATAACTATTTTTAACTAGTTATTGCTAATTTGTTATTGCTGTGGTTTATCTTTTGATGCTGACTCATAAGCAACTATTGGTAAGATGATAGAACTACTGTAACATAGGTCTCTTAACCCATTTTGACTTGAATCCAACTAGGTTGCACATCATTGTTTACCAAACCAAGGAATAGGTGATTCTGTTATTCACATTCTACAATGGCATAAGGCCGCATCGTATTTGTGAGTCTTTAATGTCTTTCAACTCTACTATACCAAGTGAGATTCTCTTCTCGGAAATTGAGTGTGGAAGACATTCCTGTAGAGTGTGCAATTTCCAGACAATGTTCTCTTAATTTTTTCATGCAACTATTATTATGATTTATAATTGCTTTGAAGGTTCTCCATAATCTTTTTCAGGATATGTTCATTGTTATTAGTGAAATCCTCAACTCCTTGGAAAGGATGTTTCATAAACCTATTTAATAATATTACACTTTCCTGAAAAAGGGTGTAATCTTCTCTCTCTCTCTCTATGTTACTTATATCTACAAACTTTAAAAAGCCTCCTAAGTCTAAATAACAGTAACTCAGAGGGGTGTTGCATTTGAGAGTTGTTTTTTATTCCCTTGCTTAGGAAGAAATACAAGTTATATGTCAGAATTATATGTCATAATTCTGAACTGTTTTTTACATCAGGGTATTCACACATTAGTCTCTATAAGTGTCTTAAGGACACTGGTAAACAGTCAAAGTTCTTATATAACCATAATTGACTTAGCGCTTTCTGGTAATTAATAAATTTTAATTGGATAGAGCATACCAAAGTGTCTTTTCTATAACCACTATACTAGTTTGCCTTAACAATGACTAGCTGTCTGGAAGAAGGAAGAAATATTTTATTAATAGGAAAAATGTGTTCAAACTACATTGGAACTCCAGCATTACAAAATCTTTAAAATAGAAAATTCAGCAGAAGGAGCGTCTCTTTTACACTATGTCTACAGGGTCTATTATCCAAGATACTGGAAGGAACTTGCTATGAATGTGTTTCAGTCTTGTACTGTGTGCATCTTGAGGATAATGGATTAGCAAGGCTCTAGCATATGAATTATATATGTCTCTTGATAGAGTATTAGCACAATAATTGTAGGACAGAATTTCAATAAATTCCTTCTCTTCTCCAATCTTCTAAAAAGCAAGTTTTGGGTACAATAAAGTTTTGGGGAGTATTTCCCATGTATTCAAAAAGTTAAAGAGAATAGAAAGATCTAGTGAAAAGAAATACATTTAGCAAAGTTAAATATTAGTTTGGAATTACATGTTTACTTCCTGTTCTTTTTAAATTACTAAATACCAAAGGTAGAGTTTAAAACAGCTTGACTGGGAATTAGAATCTCTTACTAATATTTACACAATGCATACAAAACAAGTACAAGAATAATCTGTAACTCAACAATGCTGGGGGGCTGTCTTCTGAATTACTTCAAGGTTAATACAAAGGCAATGTTAGGGATCTGACCTAATACTTGTTGCTAGAATTGGGGGATTACAAAATAATTTTTTGCTTTTACAAAGCATTTTAGAGTTATTCCTATGCTAATAGGAATTTAAAAGGTGGGGCAATGAATCTAGGTGAGCTAAACAATCCATAATACCAAGTATTAGAAAACCTCTCATAATTTATTTTTTTTTGCCTTTATCCATGTGTCCAGAAATATTTTAACAATATTTATTATTTTTTTATTTTATTTTTTAAGATAGAGTCTTGCTTTGTTAGCTCAGCTGGAGTAGAATGGTATAATCATAGCTCACTCACCATAATCTTGAACACTTAGGCTCAAGTCATCTTCCTGCCTCAGTCTCATAAGAAGATGGGAGTACCAGTTCACGCCACCATGCCTGACTACTTTTTTTAAAAAATTTTTTTGTAGAGATGGGGTCTTGCTATGTTGACCAAGTGGGTCTTGACCTCTTGGCCTCAAGCAAACATCCCCCTCAGACTCCCAAAGTGCTGGGATTACAGGTATGAGCCATTGTGTCTGGTCTTAATTTACAATTATTCTGTTACAAGATAATGAGAAGAGGACAGCAAGCGACTGCCGGGTGTTACACACTAGAAACAATACCAGAAACAATAACATTTGGAAATAATTTTTAATTTTATTATTTTATAAGTCAACAAGTATTCATTGCATTTATTTGTAAAACGATAGCACACTACTTGTGCCATATCCTAATAAAAAGCTGTTCTTGTAAGGCACCTATAGATGAAAAATTACCTTAGAATCAAATAATGGAAAATACCAGTACATATTATCGATATATCTTGTTGGTGTCTGGATTAAGACAGAGTGAATATTCATTATGGAATTTTGAAAGGAAGGAATAAAGAAGTGGAAAGAGAGGTATGAAAGAAAAAAGGAAAGAAAATATCCACAGGAACTATATTACAATATCCTAAGGTCTTATGATTGTTATCCTCTCAAATTTTCTAGGATATTTGTAGGTTTGTAGAATGGTTTCTCTCTTTACTTGCTTATTTGTGGAGGCACATAACAATTAGCTATTATACACACTATTTAGGTGTTTTATAAAACTATCATTAAATTCAGAATTTGGGCTAAATCACAAGGAAATTGATATAATTGATATTCCAGCAAAATATTACTTAAATATGTAGTCAATCGGGATATACATTTTCACGATTGACATATTAATTTCAACCATAAATATATTCTTATAAAAAATATTCTTCCTCTCCTCTCTGCTCCCTAAAGTATCTGAGTAGAGATTTTAGACACTCTTAGTGTTTACTCCTGTTTAATTACGTGTGGTGGCCAGGTCTCACACTTGCATTCCATGCTACATAATTTATAACATACTACTTAATTTGCAATCTGGCTAGATTGTTTTGTTGCGTAGGGAGACTCAAGTGGAACGTATTTCATTATCTTAGGTACTAGAAGAACACTGTGGAAATTGAAATGGGTTTCAATTGGCATGTCTCAACCCGTACCATGCTAGGTTTCAAAAAGACAGACTCCAAGAGATCTCAGCTAAATCAGACAAAAGATCTTGCCAAGATTCACCAATATAAAATTTCTTGGGTACACATGACCATTATCCTACACAGCAGCTGCTTTCATTGCTGGCAAAAATGGACATTTTTAAGGATAGGAGATAAAGAAAATCTAATCATTCTGCAAATAGAGAATAAAAAATTCTGTCTTCAAAATGTCACGAGTTAAGATATTTAAGTCTAGAATTCATTTCTATAATTCCTCATGTTTCAAAGTCTTTCTTACAAACCATTGTTATACATCTTCCTCAGAGGTACTGGGATTCTCTTGTCAATACACACCACAGGCAGAAGAGAGGTGCTAGTGGCTGTCCACACGTGGTCATGACCTGATTGATGCATAAACTTGGTCTTCTCTCTATAGGCCCCTGTGGCAGATTCAACCTTTTCTTCAAATGTCATCACACGTGGAGTACTACTTAGCCATAACAAAAAATGAAACAATGTTGTTTGCAGCAACTTGAACGAACAAGAGACCATTATCCTTAGTGAAATATCTCAGAAATATAAAACCAAACACATTGTTACAGGAATTTTTCTCTCTGCCATGGGTCCTTGGTCTCGAGATTCAAGAATAAAACCCCAGGCCCTGAGAGCAAGTGACAGGACAAAGTTTATTTTACAGAGAAGGACAGAGACAAAAGGGTAACAAAGCCTCTGGCAGCAAAGGGGAGAGAAGTTCCCAAGTGGGAAGACCCCGTTTGGGTCTTTTGTCTGTGGGTTCATATTCTGCCTATGAGCAGAGGGGTCTTGGGAACTCATGTCACATTCGGCCAAGAGCTGGTGACAGAAAAGATCTTGTCTGTGCTGATCAGCTAATGAATGTGGTCCTCACACTTCCTGCTCCGGGCACAGCAGCAGGGTGGATGCTTTCCTTTCCAGGAGGGGGCCCCCAGATGAGTTCCTGCTCGCATCCAGAGACTGTGATTTGGAAAAATGTCTGTTTTTCCAGGCCTAGAAAATGGGGATCCCTGTATCAACATGTTCTCACTAGGAAGTCGAAGCTAGTAGATGGGTACAGAAGGGCACAAAGTGATACAGAGAACATGAGAAACCAAGAAGGAGAGAGAGGGTGGGTGTGAGATAAAAACTTACTTTTGGCGTACAATGAACTCTGTTCTGGTGATGGTCACACCAAAACCCCTGACTTAACCATTACCCAAGATATCCCCATGTAACAAAAATGCCTGTATCTTCTTATTTATATATATATATAATATTAAAAATTGCTTCCAGTATTCATGAAAGAATAGGCTCATATTGCTTACGAAAAATAAACAAGCATACAAAATAGTTACAATAGTAGAAAAAGAAGATGAGATTCAGAGGGTTCTGGGCTGATAGCAAGAGAAGACCTGGTCTCATGTGTGTTTGTATGTGTGTGTGTGTTTCTACTGAAGAGGGAGGAGGCGCACGAAAGAACAAAGGACAGAAAGGAGTTGCAGAGAGAGAAGACAGGGGAAAATAAGAAATTTCTATGGCAGAAGTGCCAAGAGAAATTCTTTTTAGGGTAGCAAGAAAGGTTTTGGAGAACTTTAAAAAATGGTGGGATCACAGTTACGGTGCATCTTAGAAGGGTACAGGTGAAACTTACTAAATGCAGAATACAAATGTTTTCATACAATAACCAGGAAAATTCCATGAAGGTTATGTCGAACAGTTGGATGAAAATATTTTGGATTGTATACAAAGCCAGCACATTGTACCCCATGTTTGCAATAATGTACACAGCTATTACTTAATAAAAATAAATAAATAAATAAAAGTGAAAACTAATACAAAATAAAATGTTGGAAACATAGGAACTAATATGTTACTAACACCACTGCAAAGGTGACTGTGCTTGTCTGGGATGACTCTGGCTATTCACAAAGACATCAGTTTTCTGTCTGTGTCAACACAGTAGGAACAGACACTAACTGAAGATGCCTCGTAAAAACCTAGATCCCATTTGGGGAATTTCCAGAAATCTCCTAGAAAACGTTAGCATTTCAAGAACGTAGAATTGTAGTCGGGATCATAACACATTTTCTCTGGGACTCAAGGGGCAGCTTGCATCTGAAAGAAGTCCAGCTGACCCCTCCGCCGTGTGCACACGTCTCTCCTGAGGGTTTGGGCAGGTGAGCAGAATGCAGCAGGAGACACTGGAGATAACGGGGACTGTGGTGACCTGAAGTCTCCTGCCTTTCTCAGATGGGTCTGCTGTTCTTCAGTGTTGCCATAGTTGGCATGGGTGAGAATGTGTTGCTCGGTGTTGCTTGGAACTCTTTTTCCAAGAGAAGCTATATATTGAAATATTTATGTAAAATCTCTTTATTTAAAAAATGAAAATTTTCTTCATGGGCCAGATAGATGATAAAGGGCTATCAGTTTGAAAACCCTGCTGCACATGTTAGCTAGAATATCATTCCTTTGTAAAACTAATTAAAATGCTACATAATCAGTTCTATGTCAGGTTATAAACAACATCAAAATACTCACTTCCCTCCTCTTTAAGGTATGGCTTCCATTCATAATCTAAGACTGAGTTCCAGACAGCACCTCTATATTAGCCTATGGAGGAAAGTGAATGTCAGAGACGTTGGAGCATCGTCTGCGTGGTCGAGAGAGTTTTCTTCTCTTTGAAGGGCAAATGCATGAAGCAGCCATCTCCTATGGCAGGCCACAGTGAGCTACCACCTGATATTCTCAATACACACTTAGGCTAAACTCATTTACGTGGTCAAAACTTGTTGTAAAAATAAGCCTTGAAAACATATATCTTTTCTGATTGCTTATAAGCCTGTCTAAAAATTCTATTACTTTGGAAGAAAAGGAAAGCACAAATCAGGAGAGGACCTGCACAAGTGGGTCTCTGTGTGGCTGGTACTAGAGTGCGTGGCTAGTGTGCCTATAACAAGGACACTGTCCCACCATTCTAGCACCCATCCCAAATCCTCAGTGTAATCAAAATCGTCCACTAGACAACGCATTATCAATGTTGTTCATTCTTTAGTTTTGTTTTTTGAAAAGGAAATTTATTTCAGGTTAACATGCGAGTACGAATAACCAGGTCAAAATATTTGATTTTGTTAGGTAGAGTCCCTCTTGTGCTTATGCCCATATGCACAAGGTGTGCTAAACAGCCCCACCTTGTGCATGACATGAAACAGCAAGGAAGTTCAAAACCACTTTGTGAAGCTGTGAAGCTATTTCAAAAAACAATTTTTGGAACATTAATTTTTAATTAATAAATATTTTTAAAAAGAGAAAAACAGAATAATAGATATTATGGAAACCCACACACCTCCACACTAGCTATGTTTAAGAAATATTAACGTATTGCCATATTGATTCTCTCTTTCTTGAAAAAACATTTTAGATAAAACCCCAATATTCAAAAGGCCGTGTGGAGCAGAATTGCTTGAAGATAAAGGAAGGCTCAGAATTCCACTCTTTGGAAAATCCCAGTTTCCCCCAAACCATCAGCATCCCACTGAAGAGTGAACTGACAAGATGAAATAAGGCAATTAGACCATTCTGCTAAGCGCTATATCTCAACAATGGAAAAACAAATGTCACATGTACTCACTATTAAACTGGAAGTAAATGATCAACACCCATGTGCACATTTGGTAGTTAAATTTGATGAAAAGCATGCATGTGGGAGGGGCAGGAATGGACAAGCAGATTCATACCTAGTGGGTACAATACCCACTACCTGGGTGATGGGCACACTTACAACTTAGACTTAAACTGTACAGCAGTATTTTACATCCTCAAAATATATGATACCTCCATAATATTCTGAAATAAAAAATAAGGCATTGATAATCAAAGACATAGATACCATTCTTAAGTTTATTAGAATTTAATCTGCATGTTATAGAATGTATGCTTGTATCTGCCCCAGATTTGTTTGTTGAAACTTAATCCCCAATGTCATGGTGTTTAAAGATGGGGCCTTGGAGAGTAAAGCCCGCATGAATCAAAACAGTGCCCTCATAAGGGATTCCAGAGAGCTCCTTTGTTCCTTCAGTCATTTGAGAAAACAAGATGGCTACCTGTGAACCAGGAAGTGGGCTCTCACCACCCCCACCCCGATCTGTTAGTGTCTTAATCTTGGACTCCAGACTATAGTACTAAGACATGAATGTTTCCTCTTAAAATCATCTAATCTGTTGAATTTTTCTTATAGCAACCTGAACACTTTACAGCCTGAGCACTAAGAGACTTTGCAAATTTAAAGTGTCTTCCTCCTGCCTCCCTTGCTTTCTTCCTCTCAATTCTCTCTCCTTCTTTTCTTTCTTTCTCCTTTTCCTTTTAAAAGAGTTTTAGGTTTTATATACTACAGATGAAAACATTATATGTGCTAATTTATTGGTTTACATTCAGAGTGACTTCGGAAATGTCTGAAAATTCTTTAAGCTAATTCCTTCCATTTGAAGAAGATAAATTTGAATGTGTATCTATACACACTCAGAATTAAACTGTCAGAATACTATGATTTTTCTAAAATAATTTACAGGATTGGTTATAATAGAACAAGTGTTCTATCCTTTCATAAAGTCAAATACATTTAAACTTCATAGAAAAGCAATAACTAAATGATGCTACTATGCAAAACCACAATTATATTATGACTGACACTAGTCTATGATTTTTGGTGCCTGAATTTAAATATGAGTCACCTTCAGTTGCCCATGTAGATACCACTCTGTGAATTTAAACACTACCTTTGCCACAGTGGATTTAAAATATATTAATAATAATTGCACAGACTCGCAAATTTGAAACAGAAATTCACCAGAGTTTCTCTTGCCACTTTGGCCATGATCTACTGAAATGCTTTTGAATAGTATTGTGGTTGGCACACAGAAGACACGGGTCTCAGAATGTCAGGGACGAGTGGTGCGTTTTCATGTAGCACTGCTGCAGCAAGCATTTCATTCCTTCTTGAAAGGCTAAATTTGTTTAATTTATCTTAGACACAAGCCCCTAAGAGTTCATGAACAAGTTTTTACATAATGTATTCCACACACATCAAAAATAAGGAACAAATGACTTACCCTGAACCTCTCTTCCAATAACTCCTGCCTTCATTCACTCATTTCTAAAGAAAGAAAAAGGAAGAAACATGTATTGTTGGTGTAACTATGAGCTATTTAATTTAAATCAGAATATAATTCAAATTAGCTGAATGGCATTTTTTGCTTTTTTTTCCCTCTTAAATCTTTGATGAGTTGTTGAAAATTGTTTTAATGTTTGCTATCATTAACCATCCTCTTTACCAGTTGTAGACCAAAGTAGATCAGGACACATCTGTTCAGGGAACCTAGACTGCTCCGTTTTTCTTCAGAATCCATCTGTCTTTAGATTTTGAGTTAAATACAGTATTTAGATCTATATTTCATTTTGGAATTAAAAATTTTCTTTAAATACATTGGAAAAGAGAACACATGAACCAATTTTCCCTTTCTTATTTAATTATGTCAATCCCTCCCCCATTTACTCTTATTTCTTGAATTGTCTCATCTCTACATACATCTAGGTTAATTTAGGAGAAATAATCAGGCAGCCAAAATCAATATGTACAAAGCAAAATGGATCCTGGGAATTTCACACATTAAGCATGTATTCTGAGCTTGCAAAATAAAGGGACAGGGAGGGTGGGTGTAAAGGAGAAATAGTGGAGTTAAATTCTAAGATCTCAAAGAGTTGTTTTTTATTTTTTATTCTTTGACAGACAATGTCTCTATCTATCACACAGGCTGGAAGGCAGTGGTATGAGCATAGCTCACTGCAACCTTGAACTCTGGAGCTCAAGTGATCTTCCTGTGCTTTAGACTCCAGAGTAGCGGGGATAACAATTGTGTACCACCACACCCCACTGATTTATTTTGTGTAGAGATGGGATCTTGCTATATCTTCCACGCTGGTCTCAAACACGAAATCATCCTACCTCAGCCTCCCTAAGGGCTGGGATTATACACATGAGCCATTGTGCCCAGCCCCAAAGAGTTAATTTTAGGAATCTGAACATATATATTTAATAAATAGATTCTACTTGTTTTGAAATACTTTTACAAAGCTATACATCAGGAAAAAATTAGTTTGATATTCAAGGCAATTTGATAGAATTCTGAAAAACAAGTAATGTTTAAGGTTTATTAACAATTGGAGAACCCCTTTTTTTCTTGCTTGTAATTTTATTGTAGTCCAAGTTGAGCACACTGGTAGCCCCACTGAAACCAAGTTATAGCCTGCCAAGACACATTGGCTCTTTAGCCATTGGGCAAAACAGATGATGAGACAGCGGTAAAATAATGTGTTGGTACAACTACCTCCTATTGTATGCTAACAAGGAAAATAATGAAACTTGCACTGACCACTGTACTTAAAACGAAAATGCATTTACGTGAAATGCTTGATTCTGAAACAATCGGGGTTTTAATTTACAGCAGCTTGTTACCAGAGTGATACCAGCAGTCCTTAGTAATTAAAGATGTCATTTATCCCCAGATCCCTGGTGAAGAAAGTGAAAATTTACCTCCTCTTTCTTGGGAACTGCAGTTTTCCAATCATTTTGAAACAGAGGGTGACCAACTTAGTCACCTCCCTGCTTTTTATTATATAAATAAGTTATCTTGAAAGTAGCTTCTGAGGAACCCGAGCCCCCCCACCCCACGTAGTGATGTGTTTCACTTTGTACATCCCTCACGATCCCGCCTGGCATTCTTTTAAGGAGACTTGGCTCTGAACTTTTAGGAGAATGTGTTGTTTTACATTAACAGCAGAAGCTCTATACATCAAGGAAGAAAACATCAAGTGATGGGGGGTTCAAACAGATTTCTAATCTTTACAGTCCTTCAGTACTTATATTTTAAAATCAGAGGCATAATTTATTTCTGATGAAACTGAATTGCTCAGCTTTCTGCTAATAGGATCCTCAGGGCAAAAAGGGTAGAGAAAGAGTCATCATAAAAAGCAGAAAGCTTCACGATTTTTTGAAATTTAAACTAGAAAAAATAAATTATTAGGTTTGTCATGATTATTGTACATTTATGATAAATTGTTCTCATTTAGTGAATGCGATAATGAACTCGAGTGACCCAGAGGATTAATAAAAGACCAGTAATATTTTGTCTATGAAGCATTGGTGACCAATTCCTATTTTGTTAAGGAAGACATTTGCAGGTGTCATGGTGCAACGCAATTCTTTTACCGCTTCTTCTTATCCTTTCATCTTCCTAGAATCAGTTTTAACTGTTTGCCAAATGTTTCCCACCTGAAAGCTGACCAGAGTAAACACCTTTCTGTTCTGGCTGGCCATAACTGTAATAGTACTCTCATATGGTACAAATACTTCTTCTTCTTCTTTTTTTTTTTTTTTTTAGCCCAATCATAAAGATATACTTTTCTGTCAGCCACATAATCAAAGGAATGCTTAACTATCTTAAGCTGGCATTATGGAGGGAAGAAGTAGCTTTCTAAAAGAATCATCACTAAAGCATTGGCGGTCCATCTGCCTAATTATCCAGGATGAAGGTCGCCTTTAGTAAGCACAATGTTGAAACTGTTTTGAGTTCTGTAAAATCCCTGCATTCCCATCGTCTTCCCTTGAAAATAATGAAAGGAAAGACACAATAATAGAGCGTTAAAGTGGATGGTATGTAGCAAGGGCTCCAGGCATTCTTTGCGTTTCCTCCTGTGAAAAGTATCACCATTTATTATCACTCATTAAAATTTAATTTTATATGGCATCTTTAAAAGGTCATTTTTTAAATTGGAATTTTGTTGGCAACATTACTGACTGGTTAACTACTGTGAAAAACAAATCTTCATAGATTTATTGTTGTAAGCTATTATTAAAGATGTACCTTTAAAAAAGAACAAATTATTTTCCTCTTATAGAGCAAGATTATTATCTTTTCAAAGTAATTTAGTTTACACAATATTTTCAGTTGATTTTTGCACTAAGAGCACCTTGGAAACCTAATTAGAAATGACAAATCATTAGCATCTACAGGGTTTAAAACTATAGCTTAACTATGACAAATTTAAATCAAGACCAACATGGTAAAATACAAATAGCTCAAGAATGGAAAGAGGAAAAGTTTAACATATCTTTTCTTCAATCAAAATTTAATTCAACTCAAATCTATTATTTTCTAGTGACTCCTATTTTATTACAGACCACGATCACTTTGACTTGTGCTCTAATTTGATTTTATGTGATAGTACAATTGTATAAATATTAATACTTATAATATTGATACAAAATAATCCCTTTATTCTCCAAAAAGGAAGAGAAAAAATTTTATAGCATCAAGATTTCTAGGTACTTTATATACATTTTATGATTTAATCACATAAGAACACATTGAGATAGACATCGAACCCATTTTGGAATCAAGGAAACTGATGTTTAGGGAAGATGAGTGACATATGCCAAAAACATGCAAATAATAAGGTTGTTCAATAGTAAAGTTAGCGTATTAAACCAGATATCCCAGACTCCAGTCATTCTACTAACTTTGGCTATCTACTAAAAACAGTGTATTTATATGCACTAGAAAAGGGGTCAGCAATCTTTTTCTGAAAAGAGAAAAATAATCAATATTTTTTGCTATGCAGGGCAGATAGTTTCTGTAGCAAGAACTCAATCTTGCCCTTACAGCACAAAATGTAAAGAAATGAGTGAGTTATGTTTCAACAAAATTTTATTTACAAAAAAAGGAACTAGGTTAGGTTTAGTCAAAGGGCTGTGGGTTGCTCTTCATCAAAGTGTAAGTTCTGGAAAGGCAATGATGCTATTTGTTCGAGATTATGCAAAGGATACTTGCACTCATCTGTTTATCACAACACTATTAACAAGAGCAAGATAGGGAATCCACCTAAAAGTCCATCAACAGAGGACTGGAAAGGACTGTTTATACATAAGAAAGTATTATTCAGCCAGAAAAAAAGAATAAAATCATGGCTTTTGCAGCAACATGGATGGAAACAGAGGTCATTGTCTTGAGTGAAACAACTCAGAAACAGAAGGAGAAATACCACATGTTCTCATATATATGTGGGAGCTAAATAATGTGTATACATGGATGTAGAGTGTGGACTGGTAGACACTAGAGACTTGGAAGGGTGGGAAGTGTAGGAGGGAGGTGGATAATGAGAAATTAATGGGTTTGATGTACATTATCCAGGTGATGGATAAACTAAAAGCTCAGACTGTACCATGACAAAATATATCCATGTAACAAATTTGCACTTGTACCTATTACATTTATACAAAGAAAAATTATAAAAAAGTATAAAAACTAATGTTTGAAAAAGTAATGATTCATTGTTGATTATGTTAAAAATTATGCTTGCTAGCTAATACTTATTTGCAGTTTATTATCTGCTAGTCACTTTTGCATGTAATAACTCATTTACTTCTTACAATAGCCTCATAAAGTTGTTATTTTTAACTATGTGTGGGATCCAGGACTTAAATTATAAAAGTGCACAATACAGAATAGGACCTCAATAAATAATTGATTAAACAAATGAATAAATGAATAGTCAAAGGAACCGGTATAGAAAGCTCACCCTGAGAATTTTAAGACAGGTGTATATATCTTAGTCATTTAAAAGATATTTCTCTTAAATCATCTTGGTTTATACAGGCAGAGGCAAATTTAAAAAAAAAGAAAGACAAGGAGAGGCAAATTAAATGAAGGGGAATGCTAGTCTGCTATTGAGAATATATTTCTGTATTTCAATTAATTAAACTAGTTGTCTGCTATGGTTTCAATGTATCCTCCAAAAGGTCATATCTTGGAAACTTAATCCCCAAAGCAAGAATGTTACGAGGTGGTCCCTAATAATAGGTGATTGGGTCACAAGGGCAGAGCTCTCATGATAGATTAATATCATTATCTTTGGAGTAGGTTAAATATACAGCACAAGAGTGGGTTGTCACACAGCAAGTCCAGTCCCTGGTTTCTCTTTCTGTCCTGTGCACTCATTTCCGCTTTCTGCCCTTCTGCCCTGAGATGACCCTTGCCAGTTGCTGGCACCATGCTTTTAGACTTCTCAGAATCCAAAACCATGACCTAAACCTACGTTCTTTGTAAATTACCTAGTTTGTTGTATTCTGGTATAAGAACAGAAAACAAACTAAGACATCACCTTATCTTAAATTAGACTAAACTTTAGATAAGTCGATTTAACTGTTCATGTTTGTCATGAGAGATTGCAGGAACAAAAGAAAGGAAGAAGGGAAAGAAGGAAGGAGGAAAAAAATGTGGGAGAAGTAGAAAATGGAGATGAGAGGTAGGGTGAGTCATGTGAAAAGAGGACCTTTGATCCAACAGGTATTTATGAAGAGTTTAAAATCTATTAGGCTGGGAGCTACCCCATGGTGACATACTGATTTAAAAAAACAAACACGATCAAGACTGTTTCATTCATAAGGCAATAGTAAGAAGACAACATAAAATAAACATCTTGTAAAAGTAGGATTACATCATGGTTAAGTGCTACTAAGAAGTGGATAAATGCTCTGAGAACATATCAGAGGAATTTAATTTAGATTTAGGGGTCTGGGAAGGATTCCCTGAGAAAAGAATACTTAAATTGAGAGTTGCAGATGAATAGGAATTACAACTCCATGAAGAGTGGGGAGAATCCCATTTCAGGCAGATGACTAACAGAAGTAAAAATCTGAAGATAGGAAAGAGTTTGATATAGAAAAGAACTTTAACAAATGTCAGTATGTTTTATTGCCTTGACTTGGTGAAAAAAAAGTGACAATGGTAAGGTAGGATAATCCAACAGGATTTGTTCATCATGTTAAGGATTTCAGTAGGGATTCTTTTTTCATCTTCTATCCCAAGTTTAATGAGCAACTATTAAAATATGTTAAGCTATGGAAAATATAATTAATTTATGTTGTAAAAATCAAAGAAAGCTGGCAGCATTGGAGGCAGAAGTGACGAAATATCTAAGAAGGAGGACTAAGAGAAGGTGAGTTAAGGGGATATTTAATAATCCATCAGACAGAGGATCATGAATAAGATTAGGAAGTGGATATGACAGCTGCTGATGAAGGGGTGCTTTGGAGACAGAAGTTGGCCAGAATTTGTAGATTAGAGATAACAGGTGAAAGAGAAAATATTAATTTCACTCTAGTTTGTGAAGAGGTGAGAATTCAAGAGTAAGATTATGAACACTTTTAAGTTAGAGATGCAGGAGAGACACTGAAGTAGAGATGTCAAAAAGGCAGTGGCTCCATAAGGGTGTCTCCCAAAAGAGAGGCCACGTAGTAACAGGAAATGGCAAATATTAGTGTTTGGAGGGCGTTAAGTCATACATGGGGAAGATCACTTAAGGAAGAAATGTAGAGAGGGAAGAAAAGGGCTTTCATATTTAGGAGTGTGTCAGGGAAAGTCAATACTAGAGATGTAGTGATGAGAAAAGAAAAAGGAAAGCCAGTCAATAGAGTATTACGGAAGCATGTAGAGTCTCCAAAAAGGATGCGTGGTCAGCTGTGAAATGTGGTGGAAAGTTAAGTACGATGAGGACAGGGAAGTAGTCTTTGGATTTCCGACACAGAGGTGATTAGTGTCTTCAGCCAAAGCTGTTTTAGAGTCATGGGCTCAGAAACGAGATTGAGTGGTAGGGTAAAGGACAGCAAGGAAGTGGCAGCGTGTATAAGCACTGTCACTTTTGGAAAGCTTCAGAGTGAATTCCAGTAGATACTGGAAGATCTGGAGAAAAATGAAAGGCAAGAGTAGAATTTATTAACATTTAAATGCTGATTGGAGAATACAGTAAGAAACAAGGTGAAGATGGAGGAATAAGAGGGCCTGGCTGCAAAGCTACAAAGGAAAATAAAAAGGAAGCGTGTGAAAGTAAGGACACAAAGGTTAAGAACAGGAAAAAGCAAGTAAATGAAACTGAGTTGAGCTTGCTGTTGACAATAAGAAAACCTAAAATTCAAAGAAGTGGTGGTTTATACTACAGAGGTTCACTGGGAGGCCTGAGAGTTGGTCCCCAGTGATAATGTGAGCGTCGTATGGATTACACGCCCTCATTTTCTGCCACTATTTATGGGTGCAGTCAATTAAGCTTAGCAATATTACACAGTAGTTGCAGAGCTATTGCATTTCCCATCCTGTGGTGCTGTCAGTACACAGAGTCATTTTCCAACTGTCAGGGCAGAGGATCCGGTCTCTGGATAGTGATTACACTCCTCTGAATGTTTATGTGCTAACTCTTCTACCCAGAGGAGAAACTATTACAATGAATACTCTCAGGGAATGATGCACTGTTTCCTTTTGCGTTCTTAATGCAGCATAAATAAGCTATCAAATAAATCAGAGATGCACAGACATTCCTTAGGAATTATTTTTTCTTGAATTAAAATGGATTGCCAGGGACCAGCTCTCTATTCCTTTATTCTCTCTCTTTTCTTTCATTTTGCCAAGTCTTGTGCTATGCCTTTTATTCATTAATTTATTCAGAAAAATGTAGAAGGCTCTTATAGATCAAGGTCTAGAAAATATTGCAGCGAAGAGGACAATCATGTTCTGGCTTTCATAGAGCATATGTTCTAGTGAAGGAGACATACTTTATATTTATTTATTTCAGAGCATTCTTTGAAGTTTACAATCCTTTGGAACTCACAGCAACCGTGAGCAGAAGGCAAAATAAACATTCAATCTTATTTTAAAGGTAAAGTGACATGGATTTTCATGATGGCATACCACCATGGTTCTCTGAAGTGTGGTCTCCAACCAGGAGCAACTAGAAACGTACTAGAAGTGCAAATTCTTTGGCTCCAATCTAGACCCAAAAAACTAGAAACTCCTGAATGGGGCCCAAAAAGCTGCTTACCATGACTTCCAAGTGATTATGATATATGTTCAAGGTTGAGAACATGAGAGCTCGGGAAATAATCCTACCTGTTTAGCCTCAGTTTTAAGAAAATAATTTCTATCTACTTTTTGTTGCTATAAAAAATAATAAATCTGTGCATGGGGTCACAAACGTAAATGATTACAGGTATCAAGCAGACAATATGAAACAATAAGCATGACCAGGCATAAGAGAAAACAATAAAGTAAGTGAGCTGACAAGTGACAGAAGTGATTAGTAGAAACGTCAATGAACTTGAAACAGCTAAGGCCTTCTAGAAAACAAAATTCAAGAAAAACCAGAAACCTGAATTTGTGTATGTGTGTACGTTTGTGTATAATCTCTTAATTATTAAATAAAGAACTAATACTATAGTCAAAAATCATAAATATATAAAAAAAAATTAGAGAGAGAGAATGAGAAAGAGTTTGAGAGTGAGTACTTGTGAGCTAAATGGTGAGAAGTCTATCAGACTGTGAACTTTGGCTCTGTTTCTGAGGCCCACAGAAGGAAAGAACTCTCTCTGTGGGAAAAGGTGAGTATTGTTGTAGGAGGGTTGATTACATGGCAAGGTAGAATTGGTAGCATCCTGTGATGGACCTCTGCCATGATGGTCTTAAGGAGGGTTATACAGATGATAAACAGGAGAATCACACATATTACTACTAATTAAGATTTCCAACTAAGACTCAAAAAAAAAAAAAAAATGAAAGAGGTTTGGAGCCCCTGGCACAGTGGTTACAGCACCAGCCACATACACTGAGGCTGGTGGGTTTGAACCCAGCCTGGGCCAGCTGAACAGCAATGACAACTGCAACAACAACAACAGAATAACCAGGCATTGTGGCGGGTGCCTGTAGTCCCAGCTACTTGAGAGGCTGAGGCAAGAGAATCGCTTACGCCCAAGAGTTTGAGGTTGCCACAGCACTCTCCTATGGGTGACAAAGTGAGACTCTGTCAAAAAAAAAAAAAAGAAAAGAAAGAAAGAGAGATAATTGAATTTGCAATGCTTTAAAATACATGTCACCTACTGAGCTCCAAGTATCAAAGGGACAGAGGTGACCAGGTAAGACCAGCAATGGGAATTGTGGTTTAAAGAGAGGTCTCACAATGTTCAGACAGGCAACATGTTGTATATTAAAATGACAGAGAAAAGATGCAATATATGTGGTATAAAAATATAAGATAGAAAGATATTCTTACTCTAAGTATAGGAAAGGAGATAGTATTTTAGAAGTAAGACAAAATTAACTAGCAAAAATGTCACAATAAAACCTGGGGTTATTTTTGCTTCTGTCCTTTAAAAATGTACTGCATAATAACTTTGTTCTTGGGTCACAGAAGGTGACAATTGCCAGCAGGTGAAGAGAGGCACAGAAATGACTCATCTCTCTGAGATCAACCAAAATGACAGAAAATAATTATGGCTATACTCTTTATTTCTATTATTTTCAGTGGAAAAAAAAAAAAAACAGAAAATGGCAAATAGGCAATACGACAAATTTCAAAAGGACCTCCCACTATAATTGAGAACTCATGCCCTGGAAATAGTGTCTACGGAGGCTGCCAATGACACTATTTCTACAAAAATAAATGCCTCCATTAAACCCCCAAAGAAGTTGATTTTTCTTGCCGCCTTCCTCTCAAGTTACACAGTAACATAGGATTCAGTTCAAGGCCAAATTGGCAAATTTGCAAATATATTATCTACTTCAGAATGTCATTACCTGTATGACATGTTTTTCACATGATTGCAAACTGACCTGAACCAAGATAAAAAAATGGCTGTTTTTATTTTTTTAACGTCCTTCACTAACATGGGAAAAATATGTCTTAAAAATCCTAGTTCAAATTCAGTTTTATACTACTCATTTGATAATCTTAATAGGACAAAGAGCAGGAGACAGTTTCTAAGGGAAAAACAGTAACTCCCCATGGCAGTGTTTTAAGCCCTTGCATTGCTGCATCCTCGGTGCGCAACAGGGTGGAGCACCACCCCTGCTCATGGCTCACTCTCCATTTACACCCGAACTTAGCAGAGTTCTCTTTATCCTTCATGATCTATCAAAGATGATACCTTCAATGTGGAGCTTTTCTATACTACTGAAGGCAGAACTGTTTACTTTCTGTTTCCACAGCACTTTGCTCATTGTCTCTGATATTTCTCCCATGTTTTTATTATTTTATAACTGTTTCACATGGGTATCATCTACTTTATCATGAATTTCTAAAAAGTGATCCCTTATCTACCTCATCTGTTTGCCAGCATTTATCAGAAAAACTGCAAAATGTTTACTAAAGAAGCAAAGATCTGAATGGATAAATGAGTAAAGACATGAAAGAAATTATGACATTCAGGGCAGGGTACATTTCCTTAACACAAGGCCAAAGTTTTGCCTTTGTCGTATGTAAATGATTTCATCAAGATGTAGAAAACTACAGCTGAGCTTAGTAATTCACTATAAGAACCAGGGTATCCATACACATTGTAATTCCAATGTTGATATATCCAAAAACAGGCAGAGAAAGGAAATATGTGAATTGTATCCAACTGATGTCTCAAAGTAGTCAAGTCAGAGGATTCATTCTATTTCCCAATATCACTCCGCCAGGAGTTTCAACAATTATAATTAGACTTTTTCAGGAAAGTGCCATAGCTTAATTTTTTTTTTTTTTTTTTTTTGAGACAGAGCCTCAAGCTTCCACCCTGGATAGAGTGCAGTGGCATCACAGCTCACAGCAACCTCCAATTCCTGGGCTCAAGCGAGTCTCTTGCCTCTGCCTCCCAAGTAGCTGGGACTAC
>CAUYON010002465.1:0-19027 GCA_963573935.1 Arctocebus calabarensis | reverse complement strand
AGGGAAAGAGAGTGTAGTCAAAGAGGCAATTCAGAATAGGCAACATTTTAACAGAGATTTGCTAAAGTCACACAAGGTTTTATATATAATTTGAAAAACTTTTATCAAACTAGTTAACAAAGCCTTCACCTCATTTTCTTAGTTATTGTGTTAAGACATTTATATTCTACATTTAGTAGATTTAATATGTACCCTTGTAAAATGCACCATAGGTGCCAAAAACCCTCCCTCCACTCATCCTCCCCCTCCCCTTCCCCTCCTCTTTCTTTCATCTTGGGCTGTAGTTAGGGTATATCATTCATAGGAAAGTGTGGATGCTTATAAATTGGTTTCATAGTAGGGCTGAGTACATTGGATACCTTTTCTTCCATTCTTGAGATATTTTGTTAAGAAGAATATGTTCCAGTTCCATCCATGTAAACATGAAAGAGGTAAAGTCTCCATCTTTTGTAAAGGCTGCATAATATTCCATGGTGTACATATACCACAATTAAAGGCTGCATAATATTCCATGATGTATATATACTACAATTTATTAATCCATTTGTGGGTTGATGGGTACTTGGGTTTCTTCCATGACTTAGCAATTATGAATTGGGCTGCAATAAACATTTTGGTGCAAATATCTTTGTTATAAAGTGATTTTTGGTCTTCTGGATATATACCAAGTAGAGGAATTGAACAATTGAATGGCAAGTCTACCTTTAGATCCCCACGTGATCTCCAAACATTTTTCCAAAAGGAATGTATTAGTTTGCATTCACACCAGCAGTGCAGAAGTGTTCCCTTTTCTCCACATCCATGCCAACATCTCTGGTTTTGGAATTTTGTGATGCGAGCTAATTTTACTAGAGTTAGATGATATCTCAAAGTGGTTTTGATTTGCCTTTCCATGATTATTAAAGATTATGAGTATTTTTTGATGTGCCTGTAGGCTGTGTGCCAGCTCCATGAAATTATTTCAAATTGTATATAAAACCAGCCCATTGTACCCCATAATTGCATTAAGGTACACAGCTAAAATTTAATAAAAAAAAAAGAGCCCCCCCCCAAATGGGTAAGTTGTAATATACTTTCTAAAATAAATAAATAAATAAAGTCACAGAAGGGCATTTCAAGCGAGGTACTGGCAAGAGCAAAGACTCTGCCAAAGGAGTGTGTTTGATAAATATAAGTCTTTAATCTATTTGAGGTGTATGTGTTTGTGTGTGTGTGTGATATGATGAATCCAATTTCATTTTCTTGCATAGGGGTACCCAGTTTTCTCAACACCATTTGTTGAAAAAAAAATCTATTCTCTGCTCATTATGTACTCTCAGAACCTTTGTTGAAGATCAGCTGATTTGTGTAAGTATGGATAGATTTGTAGACTCTCTATTCTGTTTCATTGTTCTAATGGAAGTGAAACCAACAACACAGGTGGAAAAGGAAAAGTAGGCAAATGAGACTACACAATGATTAGCTAAGACGTTCTGCACAGCATGGATAATAGCATCAGATTAAAAAGGTAATCTATAGGATGGGAGGAAATATTTCCAAAGCATATACCAGATCATAGGTTAATTCCCCAAATATGTAATATTTTAGTTTGTTTTCAGTTGCTTATAATGGAATGCTAGAAAGTGAGTAATTTGTAAAGAAAATGTATTTTTTTCCTGTAGTTATGGAGGCTGAGAAGTCCAACATCTAGGATTATAGCCTGCTTGCTAGTGGAGACCCCCTGAGGAGTCATGAGGATGCACAGGCCACCACATTACCCTGGGGGGAGCCACTGTCATAGTTGCAACATCTTATTTCTTGTGGGCACTGTTCCAGGAAGGGCCGTCTGTGACAAAGCTCTGCCTTTGTAGAATTGTTTATAATCTCAGTGAGGGCTACCAAGCCTCCAAATCTCTTGCTTTCTGCAAACCTGCAGAATTAACACCATGTCAATGCCATCAAGATATATGATGTGCACCTTACAGAGCTCCAGTCTCAGCTGCCCCTGCAGTCACGTAACCTTTGGTTGCTCTGCCCCTCTCAATCCTTACTTCTTAATCAGGAAATGGACTACACTCACGATGACAGTTCTTATAATCCACTCCTCCCTTGTAGTGTCTACCAATATTGTCACATTGGGGATCAAATTTCAACATGAGTTTTGAATAGGCAAAATATTTAAACCATAGCATATTAAAAAACCTTTAAAAATCAAGGACAAACATCTATTAACCTAGTTAAAAATGGGTTTAACTTGAATAGACATTTCCCAATGAAATAGTCATTAGATATATGGACAGGTGTTCATATAACTGATCTTGAGGAAAGGCAAATCAACATTGCAATGAGATACAACCTAACACCTGATAAGATGGTTGTTATATAAAAGGGGTTAGGGAGATTTCAATATGGCTGATTTTAATATGGCTTCTACTCACTAAGAAGAATCAAAATACTAAGTAGATAATAACACTTTGACAGCTTATCCAAGAAAGAATACTGGAATTCAAGAGAAAAATGATAGTCAATACCTAAAGGAAGATAGGAGGCAGGAATAGGGCAGCCTGCTCAGCTGAGATAATCTGGGAACCAGGGAAGACTTTCCAATGCATGGAAGAAAAAAGACAGAATTGTGGAATTTGAGTATTCAAAATACAACCAAAACAGGAAAGTAGGACTGTATTAAACTAATGGGCACCTGTACAGAAAAAAAAGATCTCCAGAGTGAAGAAACAACTTGTTGAGTGAGAGAAATATTTCCAAGCTATTCATTTGACAAAGGACTACTATATCTGAAATATACAATGACCTCAAACATCTGGGCAGGAAAAAGAGAAAATAATCCCATTAAAATTCAGGCAACAAAGGTAAACAGACCATTCTCAAAAGAAGATACACAACCAACCAACAGGCATGTTCAACCTCACTAGTTGAAAACCTCACTAGGCAAAACATGTTCAACCTCACTAGTTATCAGTGAAATACAAATCAAAACCATAATAAGATAGCATTCAACCCCAGGTAGAATAATAATCCCCAGCTAAAATCATTGTTACATGATTTAAATTGTTTAAATAATATGTTTTGGGATTTTTTGAAATACTTAGTTGAGATAAAGTTGTATGCACTGGAAAAACACCAGATTTGAGGGATGATAAAATTATATTTTGCCTTTGTTTATTATCTGGGTAATATTGGCTAAGTCATATTTTGGTAATATAGTCTTACCTGTAAAATTAAGGTAAATTTAAGAATTATGGCAACAATAATATGTTATTATTAGCAATAGTTTTGTTAATGTTAGCTTATATAACCTAAGAGTTGTATATAATTCAAATAAAATAAGACAAAAATAAATTTTGAAACTGAAAATCAGTTTAGATATATGAGCCACAAGATTCAGTATGGATAGATTATAGAAACTAAATGGTCCATGTTCATTCATCATTACAGCTTATCAAGGCATATTGCATTGATGTTCTTCCTGGTTATGTATATTGCATTGATGTTCTTCCTGGTCACGGCAGCATATGTAAGAGGAGACTGCCTCAATATTTACATGTTTCAGTAATAGAGATTCTAGGTTGTTGAGGTTTTTATTTTGGAGAGGGTTGAGAAAATTTCTACTTTTTAAATTTCAAATTAATATGAGGATATAAATGTTTAGGTTATGATATTTTCTATTCTAATGGAAAGTTGAAGTTATAGTTGAGGCCTTTGCTCAGGCCCTCACATGCTGAAAACCCTCACTTTATGCACATTGGGTGACATCCTGCCAATTGTCCTCTCTCCTCCCCTCTTTTTCTCCCCTCCCCATCGCTAGACTAGACTCATGCTTTTGTCTCCTGTGGATGTGTAGTTGTTTACATGTTGGTTTCATTTTAGTATTGAGTACATTGGATATTTGTTTTTCCATTATTGTGATATTTTACTAAGAAAAATGTGCTTTAACTCCATTCAGGTAAATACAAAAGATATACATATATACACCACAGTTTGTTGATCCATTCATGGGTCAATGGGCACTTGGGTTGCTTCCATGTTTTGGCAATTTTGAACTGAGCTATGCAAGTGTTCTAGTGTAAATGTGATTGTGGTAAAATGATTTTTGTTCTTCTGGGTAGGTACTTAGCAATGGAATTAAAGGATCAAATGGAAAGTCAGTTTTCATCCACACTTTTTTGCATAATGTTTGTACTAGTTTGTAGTACTACCATCAGTGTAAAAATGTTCCCTTATCTCCATATCCATGCCAGCATCAGCAGATTTGGGACTTTGTGATCTGGGCTAATCTTGCTGGGGTTAGGTGATATAGTGGTTTTGATTTGCATTTCTCTGGTGATTAGACATGGTGAACATTTTTAAATTTCTACTTTTTCAATGTTTGGCATACACTTTACATTGCATGGCATATGGTTTGATTTAGGGTTTTAACATTTTTCACAAGCATTATTATATTTCGCACTCATGCAAGTTTTCTAAGGTAGCTTGGGAACATGATGATGTGACAGTGTGAGGAATATTATAGCAAATTTCTAGTATATATTTCCAAAGATTGAACTAGCTCTTGAACTAACTGATATGAAAGATACTTGAAGAGAATGAAGAACTTGGAAAATTATCCAGGTTTGTGATATTTGTTACCCTTTCACACTAAATATGAAGAGAACCATTTTCATGTAGTCAATTATATAAATTTCTCTCTGTAGAAAGATGATGTTAATTGAAGTTAGCACTGTAGTAGAGAAGGGAAAACCTGCCATATTTAAGAAGTTTGAATTTTTCAATTTCCCAGTTGAAGTAAGAAAAGAAGATATTGATTGAGTTAATGTGGATATTCTGGTCACTAAATGATAGATTCCATTCTATAACAGTATAGTCCAAAAAGCATTTCCACAGCTAGGCCTGATGGCTTATGCTTGAAATCCTAACAATTTGGGAAGCTGAGGTGGGATGACTGCTTGTAGTAAGGCGCTAGAGACCAGTCTAGGCAATAGAGTGGGGCCTCACCTTTATGATAGAAAAGAAAAATTAACTTTGTATGTACCTGTAGTCCCAACTACTAGGTAAACTGAGGCAAGGGAATTACTTGAGCCCAGGAGCTAGATCTTGCAATGAACTATGATGACGCCACTGCTTTTTTGCCTTGGCAACAGAATGAGACCTTGCCTCACAATAAAATTGAAGACAAAACAAAAACAGGCATTTCCATAGCATCCATGAACTATCTTTAATACTATCCATCATTCTATTTGTTCTAAATATCTATTTATCACAGAAATATCTATTATATTTCTAAGAACCTTTAAGTTATCTAATCTGTCACTCTAAATTATGGATTTTTTTTGCTTGTTTATATATATATATATATATATATATATATATATATAGATGGAGTCTCAATATGTTATCTAGGCATTCAAGCTGGTTTTGAAGTTGTGGCCTCAAGTTCTCCTCCCAGCTTGGCCTTCCATGGTGCTGGGATTATAGGCATGAGCTAACATGACTGGTCAAATGATTCTTTTTTTTCTTTTTTTGAGACAGAGCCTCAAGCTGTCACCCTGGATAGAGTGCTATGGCATCACAGCTCACAGCAACCTCCAATATCTGGGCTCAAGTGAGTCTCTTGCCTCTGCCTCCTAAGTCGCTGGAACCACAGGCGCCCGCCACAACGCCCTGCCATTTTTTGCTTGCAGCCGTCATTGTTGTTTGGCAGTCCCAGGGGCTAGATTTGAACCCGCCAGCTCAGGTGTACATGGCTGGCGCCTTAGCCCTTTGAGCCACAGGCGCTGAGCCGAGGTCAAATGATTCTTAATGCAAGTAAGTTTACCTGGATATTTTCTTGACTTGGAATGTAATGACAAAATTGAACTTGTGTATTTGAGATCTCAAGATCATTCTCTATTAAACTGTTATACACCCAGTCTGTCTAAGCTGAGTGTCCCACCGTAAGTGCCTTCCTGCACTTGTTGGCAGACCCATCTTATTCAAAACTGCAGAGCTGGTATCCAAACCACAGGTTCCATGCTTATTATGCATCACGCTGACAAACTATATTTTTTGCTGTTTTTGTTTGTTGTTTCTCCACATTGGAATTTCTTTTAGCTTGTATTTATAGCATGTAAACAACTATATATTGGAAGCTTCCCTGTTGTGCTAGAATAATGTAAGAGACTGATAAGAGATATTCAAAGTGTCTTTTAAGAAATACATGTTTTCTGTGCATGTCTTAACCCAAATATAGATTTCCCTTTCTATCAAGTGTGCTTCAAGGTTACCATAACCCTTTTTTTGTGCTTGCTACTTAACTTTTTCATAATTCTGTTTAGTCTGTGTTTACAAGTACTTAGTCAATTTCCTTGGGTCATTCAGACTCAGAGGTCTAACTGAGGCAATACCCTTTCTTTTTATACAAATTAAGGCAAAGATATAATAGAACAACTCTACTTCAATATTTGTAATTCATGGCATTCCCAAAGGTTTAATTTATCAATGTTAGCTGGATTTGTTCTGAAAAATAAATAGTAAAATAATTCCTTTATTTCTCAGTAGCTATTTTGCATAAACTTCAGGTAAAATTTCCTAATTTTAAAGTTACATTTACCAGGAAAAATAGAAATCCTTAAATGATCAGTGTAATTACATTGAATCAGTGCTAAAAAAAATTACAACAACCAAAGCCCAAGACTGGATTCTGTAAGACATATGAGGAATAACTGGTACCAATCCTGCTGAAACTGTTTTACAAAATTGAAGAAGTGGAAATTATCCTTAAAACATCTACGAAGTCATTATTACCTTGATATCAAACCTAGACAATGATATAACAAAAACAAAAATGAAAACCACAGGCTAAATTCCCTATTTAGCAAAGATGCAAAAGTCCATAAGAAACACTGGCAAACTTAATCCAGCAACACATCAAACATAATAATACTACACCATGATCAAGTGGTTTTACTCCAGAGATGCAAGAATAGTTCCAAATACACAAATCAATGCATAAACAGCATAAACAGAATTAAAACCAAAAACCATATGACCATCTAAATAGATGCAGAAAGGAATTTCATAAGATTCAGTATTGCTTTACATTGAAAGCATTCAATATCTCAAGCATAGAAGAAATATACCTGAAATTAATAAAAGCCATATATGAAAAGAACCACAGCCAAAATAATATTGAATATGGGCAAAATTGAAAGAATTCTCCCCAAGAAGTAGAACAAGACAAAGATGTCCACTTTCACCACTTCTATTCAACATAATAGTGGAAATCCTAGCCAGAGCAATCAGGCAAGATAAAGAAATCAAGTTATTCAAATTGGGCCAGAGGATGTAAAATTATCTGTGTTTTCCCATGATATGATTGCATATCTAAAAAATCCAAAAGATTCCCCCAAAAGACTCTGAGAATTGATACATGAATTCAGTAAAGCCTTGGGTTACAAAATCAATGTATAAAAATCAGTACCACTTCTAAACACTAATAACAATAAAGTTAAAAACCAAATCAAGTAAGCAATCAGAGTTACAATAGCTACATACAAAAATAAAATAACTAGGAATATACTTAACCATGGAGGTGAAAAATCTCTTCAAGGAAAACTATAAAATACTGATGAAAGATATTACATATGCACAAGCAACTAGAAAAACACTTGTTACTCATGGATTAAACGAATTAATACTGTGAAAATGGCCATACTGCCCCCCCCAAATCTACAGATTCAATGCAATTCCTATCAAAATAGAAGTTTCATTTTTCATAGAATTAGAAAACAATTCTAAAATTCATATCAAATAAAGAAAAAAAAAAAAAAACAGAACAGCCAAAGCAATCCTAAGTAAAAAGAGCAAAGCTGGAGGCATTGCATTACCTGACTTCAAATTGCACTACAAGGCTATCTCAAATAAAATAGCATTACATTGGTATAGACATAGACACATATATCAGTGGAATACAATAGAGAACCCAGAAACAAAGTCAGACATGTGCATCCAACTGATATTCAACAAGGTTGACAAAAACATATATGTATTTGATAAACAGTGCTGGGAAAATTGGATAGCAACATAAAGTACCAAACTGGACATCTATCACTCACCTTATCAAAAATAAATTCAAGATAGATTGAAGACTTACCTGTAAGATCTGAAACTACAAAAATCCAGAAAAACATAACTAAAAAATCTCTAGACATTAGCCAAGACGAGGAATTCATAACTAAGACTTCAAACACAAATACAATAAAAACAAAAAAAAGACTAATGAGACTTAATTAAATTAAAAAAGAATTCACATAGTGAAATACAATCAACATATAATTAACATGTAGAATATCAAAAGATATTCACCAACTATGTGACTAAAAATGGATTAATATCTAGAATCTGCAAGTGTCTCAAACAACTCAGTAAGATAACAACAAAAAACACCTATTAAAATGTAGGCAAGCTGCGTGAACAGACATTTTTCAAAAGAAGATATACTAATTATCAACAAACATGTAAAAATGGTTCAATATTGCTAATGATCAGGGAAATGCAAGTTAAAACCACAAAGAAATACTACCTCAAATATCCATTCTTGAATATAAATCAGAAAACAATGTATGTTCATATAGATGCAGTGGAAAGAGAACACATAATATAATATGGAATTAAGTAAAGTGTCTATCAGCCAATGAGTAGATAAAATACTTTAAAGACACACAGAGACACCCACATAGACACATAACATGGAATATTTCTAAGATTTTAAGAAGTATAAAATCATGGCTCTTGTAGTAACTTGGGTGGAATGGGAGGTCATTTCTATATGATGTAACTCAGGAATATAAAATCAAATACCACATGTTCTCATTTATAAATGGGAGCTATAGTTTGTTCATGCATGGTCATAGGAGTAGAATAATAGACATTGAAGATTTCAAAGATCAGAGGAAGGGAGTGAGGGAAAATTATACGCGTTGGGTACACTGGTCACTATTCAGGCTATGGGTACATTAGGCATAGACATTTGGAATTGAATAGAAAATCAGAAAATGAAACTAACATCTTATAGCCACCTAATCTTCAATAAATCAAACAAGAACATACACTGGGGAAAGACTCTCTAGTCAATAAATGGTGCTGGGAGAGCTTTATTTATTTTTTTAAAACTAAAAAGAATCAATTGGAGACATAGATGAATGATAAGATAGATACTGAAAACATGTTGAAGAGTCCACTCTTGCAAAGCTTTGTAAACAATGTCATGGGACTTGACTTCATGCTAAATTCAATGGAAAATATAAAATCATTGGCGCAGAGATTACCTCATTTGTATATTCTTAAAATCTTTCCATTCTTGCATGCAGTACGAATCACTAGAAGCCCAGATTGGTGAAGAAAAACACCGTTATGATGCTGTTCATCTAAAATTTTCAAATATGAATGCACTGGACATTCACACACAAATACCGAGTGGCCATAAAGTTTGTGTGCAATTTACAATAGTGTGCAATTTAAAATTACACAAACTTTATGGCCACTCTGTACATTAAGGCCAATAAAGTGATATTTCTTCAAGATAGATTCACAGAAGTAAAGTCTTCAGTCAAAGGGCCAGTACTTGTTTGAACTGAAAATATTTGCATTTCTCCCTCTGTTATTGTTTTTAATCTGTGAAAAATTCTTTTTGAGCAGGATTGTATTGTTGCCCATTTATTTAAATACTTGGTTTGGCAAAGTGCTTACATCTTCAGTAAAATAATGTTTTCCATGAAGAGAGAATAAATTGCAAAATTCAAAATATAGTAACTTCACCTTTCTCATAAATTAAAATACAATATCTAGCCTTGTTTAATCATTTTGTCATTGAGAAAATAAGGAAAAAAAGAGGAATAAAATATTAATTCATGACCATATTAATGAGGTAGAACATTCTGGCAACAGGATCTGAAGCAAATATCAGATAATTCTCCCAGTATATGTTAAGTACAGTCAAAAACCAAAACTTGTCTTTAATCTTCCTTGCTATATAAACAGCAGCATAAAATTAGCACACTATGAACTTAGACACCTCTACTATAACCCTTAAACAACTATAAACATTTGACAGTGTTAAATTTTGTTCTAATCACATTTTCAGTGAGTAACATTATCAGACAAGCATTTCCACTAATATTTGACCTTGAAGATCACAACAGAAGTTGTATTCACATAACACTTTCAAGTAAGTGTGTATTTACACGACATCCATTATTTTCTTTCTGAATAAGCAGATTTACTTCCATCAGCATGCTATAGTTATAAATAAATCTCAATATAGTACATAGAAACAGGAAATAAGATTCCTGGAACTTGGCCATAGTTTGATTTGGTCTCTTGTTAGAAGTAATATTAATATGAAAGAATAGATTGATTGCTGACTTGGGGAAAATATTGTAGAGGGAAAAGTATCTGGGAAGAAATTCAGCATCAAACTTTGCTGAGTATTTACTGAAAATGCAACTGTGTATTCAAATATGCAAAATGTATTGCTTATTTATAGCAATTTCAATCGATTCCTAGATGGTTTTAAAATGACCTAAAATCTTTTATATTTTTTATAAGATGAGCAAAATTTTAGTTATTTTCCAGGTTTTATCAAGTACATTGGAAATATATGTAAGCTAAATCCACCTCAAGTTCTGTCACTATAATACATTATTGATAATACAGTAGCTACTACAAGATACATATGCTAGAAATTAAATAATTCTCAACGAGAAATGTGAGGCCTTATGGGAACTTATAAAAGTACTAATTTAACCTTATTCTACATTTAAAATTTTGAATATTTGAAAAATAATTTCAAATAGCCAGGTGTTGTGGTGGGCACCTATAGTCCCAGCTACTTGGGAGGCTGAGGCAAGAGAATCACTTAAGCCCAAGAGTTTGAGGTTGCTGTGAGCTGTGATGTTCCAGCGCTCTAGCAAGGGTGATGTAGTGAGACTCTTTCTCAAAAAAAAAAAAAAAAAAAGAATTATTTAATAGCAAACTAATTCCTACAAATATAAACTCCAGCCTACTTCTGTGATTGAAATACATTTGGTAGACAAAGCAATGGCCTCCAATATGTGTCCATGTCCTGACCCTTGGAACCTGTGTCACAGTTACATTAAATATCAAGATGAATGAAGGAGACATTGAATTACATTGTTAAATAGTTGACTTTAAATGAGGGAGAGGGGTTCCTAGATTATCTGTCGGTTCCAGTGTAATCACATGAATCCTTAATCTGGATGACAGAGCAGAATAGTGAGGGTTGGAGTGACGCATGTGATGTGAGAAAGACTCAGTCTCCAGCCGTTGGAAAGACTCCATTTGCCATTGTGGGTTTTGAAGATGGAAAGTAGGTAGGAACTAAAGAATGACAAGCACAATGCATTCAATGGATTCCAGAGGGGAAAAAAGCCCCCAGACACATAGATTTTAATGCAATGAGACTCACTGTAACACAGTTCTTATCTCTAGAACTGTAAGATTAAAAAATTATGTTAATTTAATCACGATTTGTTAGAGCTTCACTATTAAATTAATGAATACATAGAAAAATGTAGCACATGAGTTTAAAGAAATGAATTTTATATTTATTTCATATTGGTAGGACATGCAAACATAATTAACATAGAATCACCCCATTAAATATACCTTAAAGAGAAAGTTCACATTCCCAGGTTGTGGGGACAATGAATAATCCTAATATATCATGAACTCAGTTCAGCACTAATTTTCAAGGCTCTATACAACTAAAAATAGCATTTTAATTAATTGCATATTACTTGTAAATGTGTCTCGAAGTCCAGAGGGAAAACTTCTTAAAATTAATGTGTATTTAAGAGAAAAATTATAATTTTGGAAAAATATTTCCCATTTAAAAATTAGAATTCACAAATCCTAAAGCTACTCAACTTTTAGTATGCTTATGAAATAGGCTTTCCTATAAATAGATACTGTCTGTTCCCTGAGAAGTTTTTTCTTTTTGTTTCAAACTTAATTCTGGTTTTGAATTGCATATGTAATCCTTTATACAACTTACAGACTGTGGTTATAAGGGAATTCTTTTTTTAATATTAGAATGAGATAAATAGAATGAAAATGTGACTTTTTCTTGTTTCCATTTAGTGATGAAGAGATTTTGGTTATTTTTACAGTAAACATTTTTACACAAAATCTTTAATCCCCCCAAATAGACTCCATATATCACAGACTCCATAATCACTCCTTTGATTACATCTGCCCAAATATAAAGCTGGACTCCTTTATTAGACTTTTTTTAAGCATACATAAGAGATTAAAAAGATTGGACAGATGACCTACAAAACAGTAGAATTGCCCCAAGTATAGACAGGTAATAAAAGACTTCTAAATTTGTCCCAGCAAGGTGTAATCTTAGCACTCTGGGAGGCTGAGAAGGGGGCGCAGATTGCTTGAGCTCAGGAGTTCAAGACCAGCCTGAACAAGAGTGAATCTCCTATCTCTAAAGTAGCCAGACATTGTGGTCAGCACTTGTAATCCCAGCTACTCAGGAGGCTGAGACAAGAGTATCACTTGAGTCAAGGAGTTTGAGGTTGCTGTGAGCTATGAGTCCATGGCACTCTACCAAGGGCAAAACAGTACGACTCTGGAAAAAAAAATCTACGTTTAAATAATGAAAAGGATTTTAGAATGAAGGAGCTTAACGAATGCCTTTAAATCACAAGCATTCTTATTGGTTATTGGTCTGCATTACCCACATAATCACTCAATGATTACCCAAGAGACAGAGTATAAATAGAACTGGAATGTGTACAGGATGAGCCAGAATATCATTTGAGGTAGCTCAGCCTATGGAATTATAAATCCTTCAAATTGTGAAAAATTGAATAGATACCAGATATAATTGTATCTAAATGTACTGTATATGCAAACAATATTTAGTAGTGCAAGACTAAAAACTATCACTATTCAATTTATTTATTTATCTCTAATGTCAAAATTAGAATTAAACATGGTATTTATGAGCTTCATTTTATTTATACATAAAATAATAATTTCTAAAATCCCTTCAACATTTGTAATTCAATAAGGTATGGGGGAGGAAAGTGAGGATATGACAGGAGAACATTAATAATTCATGTTTGACATTCTCTTTTAACAGATCTTTCTCGTAGCAATTATCTTATACTATAATTGTTCTGGGCAGTGTATAACATTTATGAGGAAGAAAATAATAGACTCTTCCTAACCATGAAAAGGTAAAACTGACAACCATTTTAAAAAGATCATGTGTTTTAGAAAAATACAAGAAAAAATTATTTGACAGGTTTCAGATAAACAATAAAAATAATGATGCACTCTCTGATCAATTTGAAGACTTTCTCCTTCAGGGACAAGGAAGTATGTTACAGCATACTAAAATCTTTGGCAAGTCTCCATGTCCAGTAATAACTCTGCTTATATCAGGAATTGGAAAATTAACCACCATTTATTCCATTCTTCCTATATTATTAAAATAAACAAACAAAAACCTAAAAAAACATACACCACAAATCAAGAAATCATGCATAATAATGCATATTTTTTTTCCTGAGGAAGTTACAACAATAAAAATCATAACAACTGAAATTGGCAAGGCATATTGATTTCAATACCATTTCTCCTGTTAACCATCTAACCATTTAGAATATTGTATTTCTCTCTTTCAAATTTCAGAGGGTGGAATGAATATCACATTGACCTATCCCTTGCTCTCACTACTAAAGCAAGCACTATACCCACATAAGCGACCTTGATTGATACCTAGAGGGATACCACAATGATAAACGTCATTAATGTGTTTCATGTTGATTGGAGAAGATAATTTGTCCTCCCCTGATATTTTTCTTCTTTCACTTTTATAATAGAGGTTTAGTTTTCTATGCTATAGTTTCATTTCCCTGCTAGACTAAATTTCTCAGCCTTTTTTGACGATAGATACAGCTACATTAACAATTCCAGCCAGCGAAATTTAAGAGGAAATGGACGCTGAAGTAATTTGACATACACTTTGTGGTGTTTTTCAGCCTTCTGTTGATTGGGAGATGAGTTGGGAAAATATTGCTGAAGCTCTTACCTACTAACAAAAGCCATTTCTGAAAAATGAAGGAGACACTGGCCAGGCACGGAATGCCTAAATTTGCATAATAACATCAGAAGTGAACTCATATTTTTACCATTATATTTGGGGGTCTCTTTGTTAGATCAATAAACCCACTTAATACCAGATGAACACAAGATAGAAATTTCCTTTTTATTCTCAAGTCCTGTGAGCTTAAATCTCTCAAATGGAAATATCTACCTGAGAATGCAGCATTATAAACCATAAAATAAATAATGATGGCATCAAGTTTTCACTCATAAAATAAAATAATTTTTCATGGGTATAAATATAATAAATTATATCAGACTCTGTATGATATAAATAAATAACAACATAAAAACTGAGATAAGAGGACAACTCTTTCTTATAGTAGAATTTCAATTCAGAAATATATAATAATACTCTGGAATGATGGAAATAGAAAATCACTATTAACTAACACCACAGCCATAATTATTGCTGGCAAGAACAATCAGTGATTACTAAAATTGTTAAGCAAAAATGTGGTGAGAAAAAAAGATATTTGCATAGTTTCAAAGTATATATTTTAAAATAGTAATTATAGTGAAGAAACCCAGCAGACACCACCTTAATCAAGTGATCAACTCATCAGCAGCAGTAAGATGCACTGGCAACACACAGACTATGACAGGATATGCAAAGAAAAGAACAATATATCTTCAGTGACAGCCTTGCCCAAGCTGCACATCTCAATGGAATCATGTGAAATCAGACAGACCTGAATGGAGAAACATTTTACTTTTTTCCAAAAGCTGCTTATTATTTTTCAAAATTGTCAAAGTCATCAAAGACATACGAAGACACAAGTTGTCACAGAGTGAATGAGACTAAAAATAGATGACACCCTGGACCAAAAAAAAAGTTAGTAGGACAACTGTTGAAATTCAAATACATTGCGTAAAGCAATTAAGGGCATTATACTAAGGCTACTCTCCTAGTTTCCATAATTGTATTATAATTATGTAAGATAGTAGAGAACTATAGGAAAAGTTATATATAAGGCTATGGGAACTCTCTGTACTATTTATTCATCTGGGGTGGGAGTAAACCTAAAATTATTAAAATAAAGGGTATCCAAAAAAAAAAAGAGAGAGTCTGCAACAATGCACATTAAATATTTACCAAAATAGTCTTAACCTTTCACTCAGCTTGAGTTAACTTTGTTCAGAATTTTTCCTAGCGTTAGGCTTCATATCTCTCCATTCTTAGTGGGTTTACTTTGGGAAATATTTCATTATAAATTCTTGCTTTTCTGCCTTGAGATATAAATCTTCTCCCAGCCTCATGCCAATTCTACAATAGTTTTACAAGTTAAAAATTTCTTTCTCATCTTTGAAATATCCTCGGCAAAGGAAATAGTGCCCCTCTTTTCTCTCCAGTCAGCTGGAGAGGTTAGAATCCTGACATCCATATGGGCAATTAACAGATGACCTGATCACATTGTCAAACTTCCTCCTAAAATTCTTCAGCACTTTCGAACTTCCTCCTAAAGTCCTCCAGCACTTTTCCACTAGCTCACATCAGTATTTTGAAACTCTGCTACCTTTTAACAGAGTTTCAGGGAAGTTATATATTGTCCCCTATTGCTATAGTCTTGAATAAAGCCCTCTATCCCTGTGTAATTTCTCACTACAGTTATCTTTGGTGTGTTCAAAATTGAACACTATTGAAAATTCAAAACTATTGAGTTTCATATTATAGAACCATGATTTTACATAATTTTAATATTTTAAGAAATTATATTAATTAACTTGGTAAATATATAACATTATTTTTTAAAATTAATACCTGAGGGGATGAAGCATTTAATCTCATATAATCACATGCAGGGTTATTGCTGTGGAAGAAGAGTAGGCTCTCAGGATTTAGCTAAGTTTCACCATTGATAACCAACAACCATATATATTTGGATTTTGGAGCCAGAGATTTCAGATAGTCTGGAATAGCAAAAGGAATATGAACATTGAAATCACGCTCCATCAGCATTATGAACTGGGAAACGTAATTTAATATTTTAAAACCCAGTGTTCCTCATTTGTAAGCAGAACTCATCATGCTTATGTTGTAAAAATCATTTGAGAATTAAACTGTTTAAGTAAAGTAAACACTGAACAATGATAGTTATGTATTAAACATTTCAATTCACGATCCTACTCTTTTCCTCAATAAAACTATTAGGGAAAAATCAAGAAACTTAGTAAAAACTCTTTAAGAATTGCTATTCCCTCTGAAATGCTTTTTAAAAATGTTTTTATGAGGCATCATTAGGTTGGAACTTAATAAATTATAAACCTTGGAAAGAAAAATAGGGACTAGAATAAATTATCATGCTGCCATGAAAATAAATCTAATAAGTGATATTTATTGGTAAATATCAAACAAAATGATATCATTAATAATTAAACTTTTAGGAAAGGAACACATAAAACAGGAGTGAAACAAATAATAGCTGCTTCGGTTGTAAAATATTTGTTTTCATAATTACCACTTTTTAAATGGGTGTTTCATTAAAAACTTCCACAATTAAGAAAAGTTTCTATAGTCATATTAAAATCTTTCAAAGATGATTCTAGCAGTAGTTACTTATGTGGTAAATTTGTGATTAACTTTGTTTTGCAGTAACTAATGCTCCAGAGAATAAATATAACAAGAAAAGGATAAAGTAGGTCATGTTGATCCTCTTAGATGCTTATGGTTGCTAGAAATAAGAAAGATACTATTAAGTCAAATTAATATGACCTAATCATATAAATGTGCATGTGTGTTGGATTAAGAAAATTTGTTTTTATTTCTACAGTATCATCGCATTGCTCTGTGTGTACCAGTAACATCCGTGGGTCTGTGGTTGGAGTAGTTTCATTCTTGAATATCAGAAAGCTTCAACATTGAAAATTTTGCTCCAATCTGAACAAAGTCCAAATTTTTTATATTCTCAGTACAGCTGTGGCTGATGGAAATTTCAAAAATCTTTTCAACAAAACTGGAATGAAAGTGGAATACAAAGAACATAAGTAGTTTGGCTTAGAAAGAAAGGTGTTCCAAGTGAGACAGGGAAGAATAGGTTCTAAGAATTTCTGGATCATTCTGTGTCCGATCCATGCAGGTGGGCAGAGGATGTACATAGGCCTGTGGTGATCCTTTACTTCCCAGTTTTCAGCTCAACTCCTCATAATAAATACCAACTTTATTCTGGAATGTCCCTCTGTATTCCTTGGTCTGTCCATTGTTTATATCATGGGAAAAAATTATCTCATCAACTTACAACCTTAATCCCCTTTCTCTCAAACACACTTTTCATAAATGTCATCCTTTCTCTCCGGATATATGGCTCCAGTAATTATAAAGCTTCATCTTTATAAGTTGGGTGGGCTAGCATTATACAAGGGACACAACTAAAGTTCTTAGAGACACAAAAATTAAGAAATGCAAAATCATTTTGATTACTAATTTTCTCAAAATAATTGTCATGACATTCTCTGCACTTTTTCATTCTTATAAATCATCTTTGAAAACACTCTTTCCATTCATTTTCCTTAAGTGTTGTAAACTTACTTTTATAGACTTGACCATCTTCTTCAGGTCCAGAGGACCTTCTTCCACACATGTGATTTTTTTTACTGTAGAGAATGGGAAACAGTTTTATGGGACCAGGTCAGGACTGTAGGGTGGATGAGTCATAAGCTTCACATTTGTGGACCTGAGGAACTGAATGGTGATTTGCCTGTGTAAGTGAACACATCATTATGGTCCAAGACAGTTTCCCAAAGACCACTGCACAGTAACCGTCATTTGTTCCTCTAGCGAAATAATTTCAGCATAACTGCTTTAGGAGAAGAAAGTTGCCACCATTTTCTTTCTGAAACTTTAGGGCCTCACTCTTTTTGTTGGTGGATTTTACTAGAAAAATAAATCCACAATGTCAGCTGACACTTATTCTTTGAATCAAACTTGTAATTTCACATTTTATCACCACTAACAATTTCAGAAACTGGTCTAGACATGGCCACATGGAAAGTGTTCAGCATTTTGTCACACCATTCAACATGGACATGAGTTTGCTCATCTGCTAAACTATAGGCGCCCACTGGAATGAAACTTTCCTGACTTGAAGATGATCAGGCAGGATTCTAGACACTCCAAAAATCCAATCGGTAGTGCCACTTCAATATCCTTAAATAACATTCCTTTGTTTTTGCAAATCGTTTTTCCCACGGAGGCAATGTTTTCCTCAGTCTTTGCCATCACTGGACTCCCACTTTTCTCTTCATTTTTCAGGAAAGTTTGACCTCTTGTAATTGTTGAAGCCAGGGAGGAGCCAAGATGGCGGTCTGTAGCCAGCTTTCTGCAGACACTCCTGTCCAGAAGGAGAGTTAAAGGACAGAAATTTAGCAAGAAAGCCAACAGTTTGGAGCTGAGTCAAGAGACAAGGTCGAGGAACACACATCAACCCTATTGGAGCGACTTGCGACCCCAAGGATACAAATAAAAGGTACAGAGCACATCACCAGGCGGACGGGAGTCCCCTCCCCCAAGAGAACAGCTCGCAGTATACGCCATATCTCCATACAAACAAGGGAGCAGAGTTCGGCTGTCCTCCCACTGTAACCCACGGGAGAGACCCTCTAAAAACCGGACCTCCTTCCCCTGTGCCGCGGCAACCTCCTGCCAGGCATAAAGCGGTATAAAACTGTATATATTCTCCACCTGCAACTTGGAACTCCTGGCACTTCCCTCCACTCTCACCCTGAGGTCTGGAGGTCTGTCCCACACGGAGTCCAGATTCTTGAACACTTTCTCGAGGGGACTGGACAGGGCGTGGGTTGCCGCGGGTAGTGCTGTTCTCCCAGCTCGGAAGCAGTGAGAGAGTGAGCCGAGGGG
>CAUYON010002460.1:0-15601 GCA_963573935.1 Arctocebus calabarensis | reverse complement strand
TCCATGTTTACAAAAAGGCTTGCTGAGATTTTGATAGGACTAGTATTAAATATATAGATTGATTTAGGGAGAATCAACATCTTTACTATATTAAGTCTTCCAATCTTTGAATAGAGTAGATCTCTCCAGTTGATTACGTCTTCTTTGAGGTCTTTCATTAGGATTTTGCGATTTTTAGTCTATAGAATCTATACAAATATTGTTAGATTTATACTTAAGTATTTTATTTTCTTTGGCCCAGTTATAAATGACGTGTGTGTATATATATATATGAATGGAAATTATAAGTATCATTATGGTCATGCCACCTTTGAAGTACTTCCCTTGGGAAGCTCTGTACCAACACTGGCACCTAGTCCATGCTTCAAAGCAATTTCGAAACTATTTTTCTGAAATGACCATCAGAGTTGTTGTATAGCACACAAAAACACACAAAAACAACAATGAATGCCACCCAGCATGATACCGCCACAGTCTGACATGAAAACAACTATGAGACACTGTATACCAAGGTTATGAAACTTTGCTGAGTTGTTTGTACAGTACTGCCAACGTAAGTACACAGTGACAAGTTTGTGAACTTGTCAGACCTCTTACAATGACAGGTCTGATAGCCATTCCAGAAAAAGAGTTCCAAAATTGATTTGAAGGGTGGACTAGGTGCTGGCATCAGCGCATAGCTTCCCGAGGAGAGTAATTTGAAGGGGACCATAGTGATATTCAGCAATGAGGTATGTAGCACGTTTTCTAGGACAAGTTTGCAAACTTAATTGTCAGACCCTGTTTGTACAATTGATTTTGTGTGTCTATCTTGTATCCCATGGGGAACGAAGACTAGGGACATACCAGTGCACTTTCCTACTATAGGAAAACATAGAAACAAGCTCTGAGAGTGACATCTCAGAACAGAGGATGGACAGGTCTCTTCAAACATAGAAACAAGCTCTGAGAGTGACATCTCAGAACAGAGGATGGACAGGAAATGAGAATGTATTAAACTTAGGCATAATTACTAAGAGATGATTCTTGATTATTTGTAGATGAGTAGGGATAAGATTGCAGAAACTATTGACTTGACTAGGTCTCTCTGAATCTCTTTTCTTTTCTTATTGAGACAGAGTCTCACTATGTCACCCTGAGTAGAGTTCCAGGATGTCATCGTAGCTCACATCAATCTCAAACTCTTGGCTCAAATGATCCTCTTGCCTCAGCCTCCCCAGGTCTCTCTGAATTTCAAAAGCTGTATCAAGGTGCGTGACACTTTTACTGTAGTCTGCTAAGTGGTTTATTTTGATATACCTTAGATTACACAGCTTTAGAAGATTTTTCTGTCAGAGCTTCCTTGTATGTGGGAGGACATCAGAATGCGTGAATAAATGCATAAGGTTTTAGATGTATTTCTACTTGAGACCTAGTTACTGACACTGAGTTCTAGTGCTTTGCTCATTTTATAATATAATGGAATTAGTTAATGGTATTATTACTCTATATTAAAACATATTTTGTCAGATTTTTGGACTTGTTCTTCTAATACCATCTGCCTTAACTGGTGTCTTTATTAATGGAACTCTTTTAGCACCTATCTGTTTTCCTCTCTGGACAATTATGAATTGTATTAAATTTTTTTTATTTTATTATGTTTAATTACTATTTATATCTAAGCTTATATGGTATTTAATCTGTTTGTAAATTGAGAGTTTGTGAATGTTACTGATTATAAAAGTAATGAGTCTCTTGCTGGATTTGTTTGCAGCGTCCAGAACCATACCATCAGCATTATGTTACATAGTGTCATTGTCCGTTGGTCATTATGGAAAGCTGATAAACACTTAATTTCTAAGGCTCCTTCTTAAAAGAAAATATTTTGGTTCAACTCATTAAAATTTCTCTTTTTGTAAGCTCCTTTACCTAGCCTCCTAAGCTTCACCTGAACCAAACATTGTATTTTCTTTCGATTTAACTACTCTCTCCTCTGTGTCTTCTCTGGGACATGAACACACCTCCGTCTTAACACAGAGTACTGGAGTTTGTGTGCCTTTCTACTTTATTGGATTACATGTTCCTTTTGGGAAGGATCCATCTCTGTATTACCAGTGCCTAACGTAATTCCTAATTCTATAATATAAGCTGAAGGAGGGCAGGATCATTGTGTACCTACTACTTAGAACAGTGCCTTGTGCGTGCGTAAGCATGCAGTACATATTTATTGAAGGAATAAGCCAATACCAATAGTTGGTGCTCAGTAAATAGTTGCTGAGTTAGTAAATTAAGTTGTATTTGTGCAATGTGATTACTCAAAAGTCACATTGTTCAGTGATCTAGATGTGGTGGCTGCATGAGGGATACACATGTCTGGGTCTTTTACCTAAGCTAATCCTCCCATCAAGAACATTGTAAACCTGATCATAAACAAGAGTTGAAAGGTAAAATGACCAACCAAATTAACATTTGATGATAGAATAAGGAATAAGGAATTTCTTTGGTTTCACTGTGAACCCCAAAGTTCATGGGTTAGAAACTTAATTCCCAGTGCAACAGTGTTGAGAGATGGGACATTTCAGAGATGATGGGTCAAAAGGGGTCTGCCTTCATGAATGAATGAATGCTGGTATCTTATGTGTGGGTTACTGATAAAGATGATACTTAAGGCCCTCTTCCTCTCTCTGTCTTCCTTACTCACTTGCTCTGTCATCTTCCACCATTGGATGATGTAGCACAAATGCCCTCGCCACTTGCTAGTGCCATGCTCTTGAACTTCCTAATCTCTAGAACCATGAGCCAAATAAATTTCTATTGCCTATAAATTATCTAGTCTGTGGTATTTTGTTATAGCAATGGAAAACAGACTAAGATAGAAGTGGAGAATGTTTTGAATAAAGCTATCCTTTTTAATCCTATGAATTTCAGTATGCTGATTTGTGCATGCAGAAAGTGTCTATCCCTTCTGCATTTAGGAAATGCTGCCCTAAAACCTCTTATAAATATGTTGTAGAACAACTCAATGATGAAGCTGTTTGTTAAAGGGAAGGGCAATTGAATGCATGGTAGATATGTAGTTTTTATATCTTTTAACTTTTCCATTTAGGCTAATCCTTATTTGGGGCATTTAAAGTTTATTAAATCATGAATTATCTTTGGAAACAAACTCAGAAATCCAGCATCCTTGATTACTTGCTTTCTTCTTCCAGTAATGGATGGACATTCATGAATCATGAATTATCATGATTGGATCATGAATTATCTTTGGAAACAAACTCAGAAATCCAGCATCCTTGATTACTTGCTTTCTTCTTCCAGTAATGGATGGACATTCATGTTTTCATCTGCTAACAAAAAAATATTAAAAAGTAACTAAGAATGCAGTCATGATTATTTCAAGAATAAATGAACCATATATGAAGTTGTGTTGCAAGCACTGTACAAACAACTCAGCAAGGTTTCATAATTTTTATATATCAGTGTCTCACAGCTGTTCAACTCATTAAAATTGTCGACAGGTGGCAGTGTCTTGCTGAGTGGTGTTCACTGTTATTGTTGGGTGTTTTTATGTGCCATTCCGAGAATGTCAGAGCTTGAATTAGAGCAATGAACCAACATTTGTAAATTTCTTCTAAACTTGGGAAAAATGGAAATGAAATCAGGAACATGTTAACCAAGTTTATAGGGATAATTTCATGAAGAAAATGAAAGTATAGAAAAAGATTAAACATTGTTCTGAGGGAAGAGAAAATGTCACTGATAAAGAGAGATCAAGGCAGACAGTAATGAGCAGAACTGGCAAAAACAATGCAAAAATTCCTGAAAGAGTGTGTTAAAACTGTCAGCTAGGGTGGCACCTGTGGCTCAAGGAGTAGGGCGCCGTCCCCATATACTAGAGGTGGCAGGTTCAAACCAGGCCCCAACCAGAAAACTGCAAAAAAAACCAAAAAACATAAAACAAACAAACCTGTCAGCTGATTTAAACTTAAGACATGAAACTATAAAAATACTAGAAGAGAGTGCAGGGAAAACACTTGAAGAAATTGGCCTGGGAGAGTATTTTATGAGGAGAACCCCCGGGGCAATTGAAGCAACACCAAAAATACATTACTGGGATCTGATCAAACTAAAAAGCTGTTGCACAGCCAAGAGCACAGTAAGTAAAGCAAACAGACAACCTTCAGAATGGGAGAAGATTTTTGCAGGTTATGCTTCCAGCAATGGTCTGATAACTTGAATCTACAGAGAACTCAAACTAATCAATAAGAAAAGAACAAATAACCCCATTTCTGTGTGTGGGCAAGAGACTTGAACAGAAACTTCTCTGATGAAGACAGGTGCATGGCCTACAAACACATGAAAAAGTGCTCATCATCCTTAATCATCAGAGAAATGAAAATCAAAACCACTTTGAGATATCATCTAACTTCAGTGAGATTAGCCCACATTACAAAATCCTAAAACTACAGATGTTGGTGTGGATGTGGAGAGAAGGGAAAGCTTCTACACTGCTGGTGGGAATGCAAGCTAATATGACCTTTTTGGAAAGAAGTGTGGAGCGCACTCAAGGAACTAAAAGTAGACCTACCATTCAATCCTGCAATTCCTCTACTAGGTATATACCTAGATGATCAAAATTATTTTACAACAAAGAATGTTTATTGCAGCCCAATTCATAATAGCCAAGATATGGAAACAGCCCCAGTGCCCATCAATCCATGAATGGATTAACAAATTGTGGTATATGTACACCGTGGAATACTATGCAGCCATAAAAAAGATGGAGACTTCACTTCTTTTTGTTTACCTTGAAGGAGCTGGAACATATTCTTCTTAGTAAAGTATCTCAAGAATGTAAAAATAATAGCCGGGTGCTGTGGCGGGCGCCTGTAGTCCCAGCTACTAGGGAGGCTGAGGCAAGAGAATCGCTTAAGCCCAAGAGCTGGAGGTTGCTGTGAGCAGTGTGACGCCACGGCACTCTACCCCGGGCGATAAAGTGAGACTCTGTCTCTACAAAAAAAACAAAAAAACAAAACTGTCTTATAGTCCTACTGTGTTTGAACCATGCTGACGCCAGTAATACAAAGAATAAGCATAGCTCCTGTTTTTGAGAAACTACAGTCCCTGACAGTGCCTGATGATACCAAGAATAAAGTCCTTTTTCCTGCTTTTCCCTTAAATATGTTATATATTTAAGTGTTTCTTAGTATTAAGAAGTACCTGCTTTGGAATCCCCAAAGGTTAATAAAAATGCCAGCTCTACAGCCACCTCCCTCACCTTATGAATCAGACTCTCAAGGAGCAGAGTCCACAGATCTTCATTACGGACAAACTAAGGTTTGAGGGCCCATATTTTAGAGCAAGTTCCTGATGTCGCCCAGTGAAGTAAGCTGCCACTTAACTAATGACCCAAACATTACAGTGTGGAGATAAAAGTGAATATGGACTCAATTTGGGCCTAGTCAGCCTGAGGCTAATTTTCAAAAATTAGCCAGCCTGAGGCTAATTTTCAAAAACAGTGAAATAATGAAAAGAATAAAAGCTAGAACATTCTTCTAGACCTATTATGAAAAGGTTTTGCAGAATTGTATTTATTTATACTTCAGTAGACTCTGCATGCTATAAACTAGAATATGAAGAGTTTAAAACTCTGGTACGATAAGAATGCCGCTTACTTACTAATTTACTAATAACCAAGTTCCACTGTCTATCTCCAAGTACACTGAGTCCAAGCAGCAAAATTTGCTATTATTCTGAAGGCTGCCTCTCAGGCAGACAAGCCAGTCCTTATGAAAAAAATGAAGCAATTCCAGTTATTTGAAAAAACACAAAGTAAGCCTTATTCATCAGGCCTGCTTCAATAGGCAATGGGACTTATTTCACAGCTATTCAGGACAGGCCTCCTCTGCCACAGGCACTGCTTCATCTGCTGTGTGGAGGCATGACGCACCGATGGCCAGGAGCTTACAAGGGGAAATTAAAGCAGCAGCACTGCCTGCCTTTGCACCTGCCCTGAGCCAAGGGGGACCAAATGCAATTTGTGTTCCCCTTCCCAAGTCAGGAATCATGTGCTGATAGCTGGGTGGACGGGTGAGTACTCTCTGGCTCAGTCACATCTCAGGCTCCTCTCCCAACTTCCAAATCCTGCATATTTTAGCATTGAAACTTACATACAAGTACACTGAAACGTAGAAAGATACTATATATCTTCCATCAGTTTCACACGCATATGTATTTCATACCCATAGTCAAAATACAGAACATTTCTATCATCCTGGAAAGTTTCTTTCCCAGTCAATTCCCCACCTACAAGTGATGACTATTTAGACCTCTATCATCATAGACTGGCTTTCCCTTGTTTTGAACTTTGTACAGATGGAATAACATAGTACTTATTCTTCTGTGTCTTTCTTTCACGCAGCACAATGCTTCTAAGGTTCATCCATGTGCATAGCAATTTCTTGCTTGTTATTGTCACACTTTGTTTATCCATTCCCCTACTGATGGACCCCTGGGCTGTTTCCAGCTTTACACCACTGCAAATAAAACATGCTTGTATAAGGTTTTTTGTAGACATATGTTTCATTTCTTTTTTTTTTTTTCCTTCAGTGACTCAAGCTGTCACCCTGGATAGAGTGCCATGGCATCACAGCTCATAGCAACCTCCAATTCCTGGGCTCAAGCGAGGCTCCTGCCTCTGCCTCCCAAGTAGCTGGGATGACAAGAGCCTGTCACAACTCCCGGCCATTTTTTTTTGGTTTTTTAGGTTGTAGTCACCATTGTTGTTTGGCAGGCCTGGGCTGGATTCGAACCCACCAGCTCAGGTGTACATGGCTGGCGCTCTAGCTCGCTGAGCCACAGGCGCCAAGCCTTTTCATTTCTTTTGGATGAAGACCTGAAGTGTTGAATCACAGAGTAGGGATATGGTTAACTTTACAAACATAATTTACACCCCTCCCAGCAATGTACCAGAGTTCTGGCGTCTCCCATATCTTCACGAACATTCGGAGTTATACGTCCTTTTTTTTTTTTTTTTAATAGCCTTTTTAGGGAGCATGAACTAAGCTTTAGTGTGATTATAATTTGTGTTTCCCTGATAACTAATGATGATTAATGGCTTTTTCATGAGCTTATTGGTATATCTTCTTTTGTGAAATGCCAATTTTTTTTTGCCATTTATAAAATAAGGTTAAAAAATAAAAAAAAGAAAACATAAAGCTGTCCTTTGAGTTGCAGTTCTATACATATTTATATGTAAGTATTTCAGATATATATTTTGCAATTACTTCCTTTCTGTTTGTGGCTTTGCTTACTCACGTTCTTAATGCTGTTTTGATGGGTAGAATGGATATCTCCATGGCTATTGGGCTATTGGGGTAAAAGTAGTAATGTTATAGATTTCAAGAAGATCCCAGGAAATGGCTTTGTCAAGAAGTCCTCTGGAAGTCCTGAGATGCCAGAGACTGTCATCAAACCAGAAAACTGTGCTTTTATTTATTTATTTATTATTATTATTTTTGAGACAGAGCCTCATGCTGTCACCCTGGATAGAGTGCTGTGGCATCACAGCTCACAGCAACCTCCAATTCCTGGGCTCAAGCAAGTTTCTTGCCTCCGCCTCCCAAGTAGCTGGGACTACAGGCGCCTGTCACAACACCCGGCCATTTTTTGGTTGCAGCCGTCATTGTTGTTTGGAGGCCTAGGCTGGATTTGAACCCGCCAGCACAGGTGTACATGGCTGGTGCCTTAGCCTGTTGAGCCAATGGCGCCGAGCCAAGCTGTGCTTTTTAAATAAGGGGAAGGAAGTAAAAACAGATGAGAAAAGGAAGTCTTTAAAGCCTTTCATACCATATTCTGGTTACTAATATAGCCCACTTCTTTTTTCACTGTCTCCATAAGCTGATTCAAAAATAGGGAAGGAAGCGAGGGTGGTTAGAGCAAGGCGTGAAGATGCCAAGACTTCTGGGCTGCACTCCTAATTCATCTGCTGTGTGGTGCCCCCACCTTTGATAAATCACTCCTTCACAGTTTTCCTTCAGTGACTTGAGACACAGAAGAGAGCAATTTAATTCTGTGAGTGGCTGTGAGCATCATTAATCATGGAGCTCTGCAGGAGCCTCTGTAGAACAGAGGTACTGGAGTACTAGTTGACCTCCCTCATCTGGGAAGGCCAATCTTTGCAACCCCATCCCATCCCACGCATCCATGACTTGCCTTCCCCTTGTAGTACCATATCCACTGCAGCTGTGCAAAGGCTTGCTTTTTTTCCTCTTCTATAAATTAATTAATCCAAATACAATCCTTTAAATTGGGTGCAAAAGACCAGGAAGGAGGATGGTAATGATGATAAAACTGTCACAACAATCCGCTGTCCAGATAATCTGCCAGCTCGAAATACTCTAGAGAAGATAGGCACGTTTCTGGGATTCAACTGGGCGGCCAGTTTACCTGGAGCCAGTGCTGGGAGAGGTGGGCGAGGTCTACATCACAGTAAAGGAGCAGGGAAAGGAGGTCATGTAAAGCACAGTAAGTCTCTCACTGCTCTTTCACTATTCAGTTAAACTCTGCCAAAACAAGCCTTAAAAAGAAAACAAAAGGCAGACCTCTCACAGCACAATCTAAACCATACCCAAGTCTGGAGACAAACACCTATTCAGTAGGTCAACTGAAAGACTAAGAAGGACATGCATGTGGAGGCTGAGAAATGGATCGAGTACCTCTGACATTAGTCTCCCAGTGGGAGACCTGAAGGCCGTGACCCATCTGACTCTGTAATCACTGTGGAGCCCATCATTTTGCGGGGGTTAACTTAGACCTTTCCACCTCATAAATGTGGTAACCTGCCTCCGGTCAGGCTTCAAACGCCCTTGGGTCATCTTTTTTTTTTTTTTTTTTGAAATAAGGTCTTGTTTTCTTGTCAACCTCCTGAGTGCTGACACTAATAGGCATGTGCCACCACACTCAGCTAATTTTTCAATGTTTTACAGAGACTGGTCTCACTATGCTGCCCAGAGTCCTGGCCTCAAGCAATCTAAGTGCCGCACTTCCCAAAGTGCTGGGATTACAGGTGTTACACCACTGCACCGCCTTAGGTCTCCCCATCTATAGTGAAATGCCTGAGCTATTAGAACATGAAGTATTATTTTGTCAGATGCCTTGTCAGTGACTCTTTGCTCTTGGGAGGAAAACAAAACTTTTATTTGGTTTATGCTCATGGTCAAATTCAAAATGATCAAAAAGGAGCCCAGTGAGGGGTGGTGCCTGTGGCTCAAAGGAGTGGGGCTCCAGCCCCATATGCCAGAGGTAGCAGGCTCAAACCCGGCCAAAAATTGCCAAAAAAAAAAAAAAAAAGAAAGAAAAAAAAGGAGCCCAGTGAGGAATTTCCAACTCAACTTCCCATCCCACTAACCAGTTCTTTTTCTGAGGCAACCTATTATCAGTTCCTTGTGTGTCCACCTATAAAGATTATTTGCACATGCAGTCAACGGTGGCTCACAGACTACCTCTCCTACTGAGGTAGATTTCCTATCTGATCTGTAAGCATTTGTGAGAAATCTCCATTTATTTTATCCTGTGGTCCTGGGTAGAGTGCTATGGCATCACAGCTCATAGCAACCTCAAACTCCTGGGCTCCAGCAATCCTCCTGCCTCAGCCTCCTGAGTAGCTTGGACTACAGGCGCCCAGTTGGTTTTCTATTTTTTGTGGCGATGGGGTCTTGCTCTTGCAAGGCTAATCTGGAACTCCTGAGCCCAAGGGATCCACCTGCCTTGGCCTCCTACAGTGCTATGATTACAGGCATGAGCCACTGCACCCAGCCCAGAGAGAACATTCTAAGTAACAAGAACAGGTGGTGATCCTGGGCTCAGTGTGGTCAAAGATAGAAAGAGGGAGTTGAGCAGGTTCATGAGAAGGACCCCTTTCTGCCTGAGCTGCCACACACATACAATGTATATATCCCCCCTTCAAAAACACAAATGGTTGTATGCACCCTACACTATTCTGCTTCCCGCTTCCTACTGTACACTTATTTCAGAGATCATTCCCTGTTAGTACATCGAGCACATCTTTATTCTTTTCAAGCTGTATACTGTTATATGGAAGAACTATAAATGATCAAACAGTAGTTTCTGAAGGACTGCCAATGGCAATCTTATACCACTATAAATATGGACAGCCACAGTCTCATCAAAGCAGCGTTATCAAGCTTCAGAATTTCTGCCAATCTGGAGAGGATAAGAATAGTGAGGGGTGGGAGGGGGGCTAGCTAGGGAATGCTCAGGGAGGAGTGGGGATGAGTATCTTAAAGATGGGCATATCTGAAGGCCTGGATTTCTGGTGATGACTGTGGTAGACGCCAGGGCACACCTTCGATGCATCTCTAGGTGGCTGCTTTTACCTATGTCTAGGGATATCACTGCTGCAAGAAGTATGTGGCTGTTGGAAGTTCCAGAGGAGTACTGATTTAAGACATTTTCTCCTGGGTTTTGTTTTTTTTTTTTGCCCTTTGTCATTTTTCTGGACATCCTATCCCTCTGGTAATTCTATAAAATAGAGATCCTGAGTGAGAAAGCGAGTTCTTGCATACCTGAAAAATGTATTTATCTGCCCTTAATATCTGATGGCAGCTTCCCTGGGTTCAGACTCTCACTTCTACACCATTTCCTCTCAGAATTATGAACATGTCGCTTCATCATCTTGCATCTAGTGTTGCCAGAAGACTCTGGTGCCAGCTTGATTCTTGTTCCTTCATAGGCTGGACTGTTTTCTAACAGCCTTTGGCACTTTTGCTTATCCTTAGTGTTCTGAAGCTTCCATGATACATGTAAAATATGAGTCTTGACTCACAAATTCACGCTGAGAACTCAGTGGACCCTTTCATTCTAAGAATTATTGTTTGTCTTCTGTTCTGGAAATTTCCTTCCATTATTTGTTGGATATTTTCTCTCTCCTCTATTTTTCCAATCTTTCCCTCCCAGAACTCATATTGGATGCATACTGGAACTTTTGAAACTACCATCCTTAGTGTATTAATATTTGCTTTTCTGTTATCCTCCTGTCTTATTTTATATTCTAGGAAAATTCTTTGGCTTTTTCCTCCTGCACACTAACTTCCTTTAGGTTATATCCATAGTGGTATTGAGCCTGTTAGTGAGGTTGTAGCTAAGCCATCCTATTTTATTTCCAAGGTCTAGGAAATAAAATTCTTTTCTTTTCTTTTTTTTGAGACAGAGTCTCACCCTGTGCTTTGGCATGTCCTAGCTCACAGCAACCTCAAACTCTTGGGCTCAAGTGATCCTCTTGCCTCAACCTCCCAAGTAGCTGGGACTACAGGTGCCTGCCATAACGCCAGGCTATTTTTTGTCGCAGTTGTCATTGTTTTTTAGCTGGCCTGGGCCAGGTTTGAACCTGCCACCCTTGGTGTATGTGGCCGGCGCCATAACCACTGTGCTATATAGGCCATGATTCTTATTTCTTGAGTATGGTAGTCTCTTTTTCTCCCTTTCAGGATACAAATCCCCTTAAAGTCTCCTTTATGCTCTATCTACTTGGATCTTCCAATGTTAGCTTTTCAATTTCTTGGGCTTGGTGCTTCCCTTTTATGCTTCTGGCTTTCCTCTAATGCTTGACGACCCTCAAACATGTGCTTGCTCACGTGCTGTTATAAACCCTGGTTGTGTGTAGGCCATGACTTCCATTCAGCAGAGCCTGGTCTGCACTTGTCACAGGATGGGGAGGGCAGGACATTCAGGGCTTTCAGACTCTGGTTTCCTTGTGCTTTAATCCTTCAGGAACTCCTCCAATTTCTAGACCACTCCGGACACTTCTTCCAGCACTGTTAAGGACGCATGTCTGTCTGTTATACAAGGATTTAGCATACATGTGTGGTGACATGAGTTCAGTTTGCTACCTTGAACCTTAGCAGGGACTATTTAGCACTAACCAGGGAGAAGATGTTCTGTTTATTATTTACTTTTTTCCTAGAAAGATGAAGCCTTTGGTATAAAACAAAGGTGTCCTTCCAGAAGGTGTTTCAGATAGGAACCTCTAATACCAAGTACCCAAAAGATATGTGCCTTACAGTGGAGGACAAAAATTTCTTAAAAATTTCCAAATAGGGGGATGGGCATGGTGGCTCACGCCTGTAATCCTAGCACTCTGGGAGGCCAAGGTGGGTGGACTGCTTGAGCTTAGGAGTTCAAGACCAGCCTGAGCAAAAGCAAGACCCTGTCTCTAAAAATAGCTGGGTGTTATGGAGGGCACCTGGAGTCCCAGCTAGTTGAGAGGCTGAGCCAAGAGGATCACTTGAGCCCAAGAGTTTGAGGTTGTTGTGAGCTATGACACCAGGGTACTCTCCTACGGGCAACAGAGTGAGACTCTGTCTCAAAAAAAAATTTTTTTTCCAAATGGTGTATGGAGAAGATAACATTTTTTTTTTAGAGACAGAGTCTCACTATGTTGTCCTCAGTAGAGTGCTGTGGTGTCTCAGCTCACAGCAACCTCAAATTCTTGGGCTTAAGCGATTCTCTTGCCTTAGCCTCCCAAGTAGCTGGGACTATAGGCACCTACCACAATGTCTGGCTACTTTTTGGTTGTCACTGCAGTTGTCATTGTTGTTTAGCTCGTCAACTTCAGTGTATGTGGCTGGCACTGTAACTTCTGTGCTACGGGTGCTGAGCCTAGAGAAAGTATCTTAAGATGATCAGTCCGTTTTCTTTGCTTTACTTACCAAAGAAATTCTGTTCCTTTTTATGATTTTCTAGTACTGGTTTTGGGATACCCAGTAGAACTTCTATTGTAGCTACTGAAATACTAATTTTAAGTTAATAAACAAGCATTTGAGTTTTTTGAAAACAAATTTAACACTAGCCTTATGACTGTCATGAATCAATTCATCAGAATGTAATTAACTGATAAATCACATTTCTAGAACTACAAAGCCTCAGGTTTGATCCTCTAACAGAGGTGGTGACAACCACTCTGGTCGTGCCTTCAAATTATATAACATCACCAACAATCAGTTGCCTAGGAGAAAAAATAATTTGGGAGAAGAAATACTTAATTTAAAGGAGACTATTCTTTCTTTAAGAAACAATAGGCAGAATCTGCCTCATTTAATAAATTGCTTGGTTAACAGTGGTTAGAGAAATAAAAATACCTAACCCTTGAAATGCTGCCATAAAACTCAAACCAGTTATCTTGCTCTACTCAAAAACAGTTTCTTGTCAGAATAAAGGGTGGAGAAATTCTTCACAAAATGCCTTGGGATACAGGGAGAAATAGCAAATAAGAACCTATTTTATTAGTAAGGTTTTGTCTGCAATAAGACAAAACCATTTTTTTTGAATGAAATTACTTCCTACAAATGATTTTAAAGTTCAAATAATAAAAATTTTAAGAAATGGAAGCCCCTTGGTAGATGCTCTATTTCTCTGCCACACATGTTCTTTTCTTGCCTTCTGTTTCTCGCTTGCTGAGTCAGAAACAGTTAACTCATAAATTAGAGGACTGTTGTTTCAGCTCTACAGAAAGCTTTTAAGGATAGGGTCAATGCAAGGACCAGATTCTTCATTAACTCATTAATAAGACAGGTCACTGTGGCCTCAGGGTTCATTTATCTGCAGGAAAACCTCAGCTGCTAATGGCTAGTTGTTTCCTGCACATCTCAAAATTCAGAGTGGAGAAGTAGACTCCATTGTGAGTCTGTTTCCTGACTTGGAAGAAAAGAAAATATTTTCATGATGATTATTCTTTTCTCAGGCTGCTGTTACATTTGGCCCAAAGGTCTAACAGGCAAGCACAAGGCTTCTACTCCTAGAACACTTTCTCACGCTTTTCTGTTCTCCAGCTTATTATGTTCTAATGATGCTGTATGTACCTCATTGGGTTTTACTGACAAGGTACCAGTTTTTAAATGGATTTTTATGTAAATGCTAATAGCTGTAAATTAAGCAAGTTTCAGCAGTAATGGCCTGCCTCTCCACCTGCACCACATACCACCACCAGCGACAATTCTTGACGGCTATGTTCTTGACTGGAACCTACTGTTTCTAGCCCAAAGTAGGATTCAAAGCTATTAATAACCCTATACAAACCCAACTGGTTTTGCTATCATGTTCAGAAAGGCTTTCTTCCCTTCCTTTTTAGACAAAGTCTCAAGCTGTCACCCTAGGTAGAGTGCTGTGGTGTCATAGCTCAGAGCAATCTCCAACTCTTGGACTCAAGTGATCCTCTTGCCTCAGTTTTTCTATTTTTAGTAGAAACAGGGGTCTCACTTTTGCTCAGGTTGGTCTCCAACTCATGAGCTCAAGCAATCCACCTGCCTCAGCCTCCCAGAGTGCTAGGATTACAGGAGTGAGCCACTGTGCCTGGCCAGAAAGGCTTTCTTTTATAATGCTGCACCTGGCAACTGCCTTGAAGAGGAAAGCCATAAAAGACTGGGTGATCACTGTGCTGTCATGAAGACTGGCAGTTTCTGTCCAAAATAAGAAATTGGCCACATTAGCAGAGTATGTAAAGCAAACCTCTAAGTTAAGGGGAAGTTTCTAGCCCAAGGTGGGGGGTTAGAAGTAGAGCTCCTATGTATTTGGCAATGCGCTGGCAATTATGCCTTGGAAAGGCCTCCTCAGCCTTTCTGCAAATAGCAAAAGGCTTCAGTAGGGTATAGAATAGTGGTTCTCAACCTGTGGGTTGCAATCCACAGGGACTGTATTAAAGAGTTGCAGCATTAGGAAAGTTGAGAACCACGGGTATAGAAAGAAAATTTAAAATCATTTGAGCCAGGTAACACTTTACAGCCACAGCATTTCTAAGGGAGCCCAGGTGTTGTTTTCCATTTCTCCTTCTCGCCTTTTGCACTTGCCACCGTTACTAAAATTGCCTTTCTACATGTCTCAGTTTACTGTCCTTCTGAAGCAGACAGGTAAGAAAGCAGTGCTATTCCCTGGAAAAATAATTCTCGCTAACGATGAGAATAATCAAAAGATAAAGGCCTCAGAGCTTCATTTCCCTCAAATAAGTGGGTCCCTATGGTTCCCCTTCTCTTCTAACACTCAAGTGGCATTTTATTAATTCCTAATATTTGTGTAGGACACACATTTCAAAGAAAGAACTCATGTGCCTGAACGTCAAGGCCACACCATGGATGCTTCCAACTGCCACCACATCGCCAAAAATCTGTCAGCATCAATTTGTGGGATCAGCTACGCTAGTGGTTTTATAACCCTCTGCAATATCAGAGTTTACTTTTTACTATAAGATATGGAAAAAATTAGTTATTTTTACTGTTGGAAATATCTAGATGTAATGTTTTTAAAAACCCTCGTTAGCACTTCTATCAGGAAGGAAAAGTCATTATAATGGGAACTTATGTGTCCAAAACCCTACGTCTGGCTCGGTACCTGTGGCTCAACGGGCTAAGGGTTTGAATCCATCCTGGGCCTGCCAAACAACAATGACGGCTGCAACCAAAAAATGGCCGGGCATTGTGGTGGGCGCCTGTAGTCCCAGTTACTTGGGAGGCAGAGGCAAGAGACTCGCTTGAGCCCAGGAATTGGAGGTTACTGTGAGCTGTGATGCCACAGCACTCTATCCAGGGTGACAGCTTGAGGTTCTGTCTCAAAA